>BMAU01021240.1:215000-483445 GCA_019973935.1 Trichonephila clavipes
TTATTTTTTTATGTCAAATATATTTTAATGTCAAATCTCACCAATAAAATCATTAAATCATCTTCACAAACGTAAGTATGAGGTGAAGCATCTGAGAGATACTACGCGTCTATAGATAGAATTCAGTGTGGAGGGTTAATATCGTATTAAAAATAAATATAAACTTTAAGAATTTGAAACCATTAGAATGTTAAAAACCGAATGGTTCATGTCTTGTAAAGTCTACATATATATATATATATATATATATATATATATTGTTTATTTTTAAACATCGTACAATTAGTTAAGATTTTATGCATTTAGTTGGATTTTAATATTTCTCACCTCTCATGGAGCACATGTAACTTCGTTTATTACAATTTCTCGTTTTATCTTAAAAAGATATGTTTTCCTAATACTGTCTTATATTCGGAAAAAGTGTCAAAACTGTAATTTATTAACACATTTCAGCTCAAGTAATAAAATTAATTCATTTCTTAAAAACATTAACACATTTAATTAACTTTTCAAACACATTTGTTCATCGTGGAATTCTTTTCTTCTATAATAAGTGAGAAAATTGTCTAAATATCCAATATTACATAATTCGTTTGAATGATTTTGTATATTTGTAGTATATATGGTATAGATGTAGTATAGATATTCGGAAACGTTTTTAGAGGATATGTATTAAGTGCTTCTCGAACGGTTAATTTTCCACCTTTCCAGAGGTGCGTGGATAAAAAGATTTTATAAACCAGTGTACAACTTCTATTAATCGAAAATGATTTCTGGCTTCTAGACTTGGTTTTGAATATGTATACATGACCATTTAGCCCCTAACTGCTGATTAAAAATAACGTGATTCACTTCCCAGTGACGTCATTTTTACATAAGCGCGCGTATGCGGTGTATTGAGGAAGGGAAAGGGAGAAAAGGCATAGATAAGCAAATTTCTATCTAAGCACATATTCTTTCGCAAACACTGCCAAGGTAATTTTATTGCATTCCAAACACTTCAGAATAGTTTTACTTACAGCAGAGCAAAAAAAAAAAAGAATCGTATTTCGGAAAGACGGATATTTATGTCCATGACACTCAACGCACTCGTTGAGCAAGACATATATATATACGACGCTGGCAGTTAAGTGATTAGAGAAACTTTAATTAATATTTGAATTTAAAAATTTTTATGGCATGGGAAACCATTTAAAAAATTTGTCTTCTACATTTCCCTCGAATTTGTAACTGTATTCAATCCAAATTATTTCTAATAACTCATTTATACGAACTTTTTTTATAACTGAAAAGGATAACATTTTACATTCTGTTTGCTGAAAAATGCTTCGAAATATTCTGACCAAGGTTTTGTTATATGTAACAGTTTAATGCACACATTTCATTTTAGACAACCACTTTTGATCAGCCCTTTTAATCAAAAGTTGGCCTGCAGAAGTGTAAGAAATTTAAAGTTCAATTTTTTTTTTAAACTATACAAATAAGGTAAGAGAAAAATAACAAGTTTCATCTATGAGAACATTGATATTTAGAAGCTAATTAACAATGATTATTAAATTATTAAATGTATTTACACATTTAAGTTTTCTTTAATTCATTATTTACATTGATACTAATTTTATTCAGATATATGAGAACTGCGATATTTTTGGAATTTTTTTTTGGATGATTTTACGTTGGAGTGCTTGAAAATCATTTTTTAACTAAGAAGATAACTGCAAATGATTATGGGTGCATAGTTATTTGTATGAATATAGCATATGTATCGAAAATTAAAATAAAACATTCCGTCAAACCTTTTGTACTGAAATTTTTTGCACAGTTTAAATATTCAAGATAATTCTTAAATTTACAAAATAAATCAGTAGGGAATTTATTGAGTGAAGAAGTGTTTATCAAAGTTGATTTATAAAGCAAACGATGGATAAAAGATGAAAGATCTCTCAAACTTAAACAACAATCAAGAGACTAGGATGGCATCTGTGCTACCACAGTACCCAAACAGGAGGACATTGAACTCTTGCATTTTGAAAAAAAGAATTATCTACTTCATTACACAAATATATCCATGTAAATTAATTTACACTTCAGTTACTGAATCTATGATAGTAACAATCATATATTGAGGAAAATCTATATTTATAACCGATATATTATATTTTCAATATTTTTATTCAACTTATTGACCATTAAAAGGATAAAAAATGAATCGATGACGTTTAAACCTTTATATACATAAGTAATATTATATTATAATTATACCATCATTTATATTTTTTTTCTTTTAAAAAATTAACAATTTTTGCAGCAAAATTACATAAGCACAACTTTTTTTTTTCAAATGAAAAAAGTAGTACATTACCTCTCAATAATTTAGAATCTAAAAATAAATTTCATTGGAATTTTATAAAAAGACAAAACTAATTAACTAAGTTATGCATTATTCATATGTTTAAGCTTTCAGTTATAGTTACGTTGCAAATGGTAATATTAGTCTATTTTTAAGGAAAGTTAATATTATTTTGTACACAGAAAATAAGATATTCACGTAAGAAAATATTTATTTGAAATGTTTGGGTGACATTACTTACGTATCTACTGATTGAACACACATTCTGTAGTAAGTAACTGCTCAAAAACACATTATAAATTTCCTTAAACTTATATAGGATTTATATTCTGTGCGTTCATTTAAGAAAAAAACTTGCATCTACAAACTCCACTGCATCGAATGTGATTTATTTAATTTTTGAAAAATAGCTAAATATTTTCTCCCTTTTTAATAAATTAAACATATTTCTCATACCAGTAAAAAATATGAAGGGAAAGTCACAAACAAAATAATTTAAACAATATGTCAAATATTTTTCAAACAAAAATTTCCATGTCTGGTGATTTTCATTTTTTGCAATTTCAATTTTATTTTGCTATACTAATTAAAATGATCATGTTGGAAAATAAATAAAATAATTAATATCTGAATTTATAGATTATTTTCATGAGGTTCTAGTAATTTATTGTTATAATTTCAACACTGAATTTATGTATAAGATTTAATTTGTCCAATATCATCTAACAAGTACAAAAAAGAAGAAAAAATACTACCTTTTTTTTAGATGAAACTATGATTTTAATTATAAATTTAATAATTTTGGTTAGTTTATATATGTATTTTAAGCAAAATATTTGAGATGTTAAAAAACATTTACCGCACACGTTTGATTTAGTTATTAAATATTTTATTGGTAATTAATAATACTATATTTCTTTGAAAATAAAAACTAATATTGTTAAAATATAAGCTAATTATTTTTCCAGTCAGTAAATGTGTTTAGTCTGTTAATGTATGACATAATCTTATAGCTATTGTATTCTCCTATTTAAAAGTTCAATTTACTTTGAAATGTTTCAGTGTATTGGTTTAATTTTCCAAATTTTCATTACTAAGTCATGAGGTATAGTAAAAATAAACATTTCTGCAAATTCATTCTTTTAATAATTAAAGCACATGACATAACAACAACAAGTTTGACCCAAATGGTTTAATTAATTATAATTATAAAAATGTCACTAAGTTTTTATTGTAAATTTATGAGAATTTGGGAACAATGTTCTACCAGTCTATTTTCGTGACAGTTGAATATCTCTACAAAATATAGTTATGCATAAAAACTGAATAAAAGCAATAAATATTAAAGATATGTATTTTTTTAATGAATTCAAATGTTATAGATCTATCTAATTAGAGTTGAATACTTGATTTTAAAACTATTTTACAATCTTTTTCTTCTCGTAATCTATGAAATTTGTATTCATTCATAAGAACAATGAAAAAACAGAATTATTTAAAAACTCAAATAATTAGTAAGGTACTTGTTTCTAAGGATAAAAATATGCTTAATTTTTTAAATAAATGTAAAATATTTTACTTTACAAATAATTTCTTCTATTTTTTTTCTTTTGTAATTGAATTTAATCACATCTGGATAGATTCAATTTTTTTAAGTAAACATTATTAAAATGAATTTCTCATACTACGTTGAATATTTTATTATATTAGGTGCACAACTTTGCTTCCGCCGTTTTGCAATAGGTGGCTGTAGCGGTAAGTGGTAATAGAAATAAATAGATCGTAGATGTCATACCATAGGCTTAGGTATTTGTACACATAACGCCATAGAAATATTAGTCGATTTGTGTCTGCATCATGAAGTTATTCTTGATTAAACATGTCAACTTACGAGCCAAATTCTCGTCATTTTCAGGAGGTTTTAATTTTCTGCTTTAATATGAAGAAATCTGCGCCTGGGGGCTCATAGAATGCTTCCAAATACCTATGGTGAGACGGCTATTACTAAAGGAACGCGCCGAGAGTGGTCTCAACGCTTCAAGAACGGTGATTTTGACGTCGAAGACCAGCTCGGCATTGTGCATTATGAGTTGTTAAAACCGACTGAAACAATCACAGATAATCGTTATCGAACTCAGTTATTGAATCATATATGTATAATCAGTTTTTTACAAAAAATCCTTGAATTTCGGAAAAAAACGGTGGAAGCAAAGTTGTACACCTAATAGCTTGTTCAAAACTATGTTTACTGAAAACTGTTTTAAAATACTCCTTGGAAAAACAATAAAATTTTTTAAACAGTTGAAAATTTTCGAACTAAAAAAATATTTGCTAATTAAACCTGTTTGTAAGGGTACCTGTAATTACATATTCAATCAAATAAATTTCAACAAATGTTTGAATATTGTACATAATATTCAAAATTTCATGCATAAATTTCTTGCATAATTATACAAGATTCTACTTTTATTATCAAAAGTACTGCAGTTATAATTATTTTTGTATGTTTTATTGTTATTTTATACAATTTTACCTGGCATATAAATTCCACCTAGAAAGAAACCCAAAGTAAAGGACATTAGTGTACAATAATTAGTATCATCAGCTTAAGAAACAATACTTTATTTATTTAGGTTATTATGAAACGAAAAAAATATTACAACTAGTGAATTATCAGGGAATTACTTGTATAAATCAAATTGATATTTTAGTTGACATATTACAAGTTACCTAATTCTTAACAAATTTGCATGAAATATGCATAAGTATTTTGAAAAAAAAATAATGTACTGTATATCCATCATTCTGTTTCAGCAATAGTAATAACAAGAATAATAAATGAATATCTAATTTAAACATTATTGTGAACAAGAAAACAATATATAATAATAGCAGTTTATGGATCATATAAACGGTTTATTAATTATGGTTAAAAAAATTCAAATGTTTTATACAATTATATAATTTGGAAAATATTTGACGAACCGTACGGTTTATACATTCTACTTTTTACGTTGTAAATGTGTTTTTTGTTGATTCAGCAAGAAGGAAGTTTTTTTGAAAAATTATTTTGTAATTTAATTTTTCTTTAAAAATGATAAATTTTTGAAAATAATTTTTGATGAAGATAATTAAATTACAGCTGAAAGACCGATCAAATTTGAATTAAAGTTCTGCAATGAATGAAAATTTGGTGAAAATAATTATATCAATGCTTCGACATAAAACTAAATTTTTTGTTCTTGGACGGATTAAGACAGGTTGATAGCACCATGGAATAGATGAATGCACTTGCCATAGCAGCGCAGTGTACACCGAGTTAAAAGCATCATATAGACGAACAATCAAGTGCGTTTGAGTAGTCACTAGTTCTCGATACACAAATGCCTAGAAATTGAAGCGTAAGGAAAATATCTAAATGTGTGAGATCTGGCAACCTTCGTGGTCATAGAATTGGGACTCTACGTCCGATCCAGCTGCCAGAGAATGCTATATCCAGCTAATGAAGTACATCAGCACACATATCCGTTTGAGGCCAATCATGAGTTATAATTATTCATTAATTACCATATTTTTCTCGTTTATTGTAGATTATACATGTATAGTCTTTCTGGTATTTTTTATGCAGTCCAATTGAGGAATCCAGCTGAACACAGTATTGAAAGCTATTTTTTGGAAAACCTGTATTTGTACATATATATGCCATAATTATGATAAATTCCTACACACTTTTTCACAATCAAATGGACATAACATTTTACTGAAAACTGTTTTGAACGTTTAAAGAAAACGATTTGTGTGATAATTTTTTGAAGTTAATTATGCAAATAATTTTTTACCTTGTGCTCTTCCTTCTGCTTCACCTGCAAAAAGAGAAGTGGAATATTAGAGTGTAACGTGTTTAATACGCGTAGGTAACATTAAAGCAGTGTTTCTCAAACTGTGGGGCGCACGCCCCCTGGGGGGCACGATAAACTTACAAGGGGGGCACGAGCATATCGAAAATAAAAGATTAAAAAAAATTTATTTACTGGAATGAAGTAAAACAAAATACTTTCTGACATAATAAAAAATACACATTTACACTAATATAATTTATATATCTGCGATATTACGTCATAAAAAATTAAAGCTCCTACTTCTATTACGGTTTCTTTTCAAATCAAAATGAGAAAAAAACAAAACCCAGACCCATAATCGAAAAAAAAATTTAGGAAGATAAAAAATTCATCACTGTTATATTATTGTCATCAGCTGTAGGCAGCAGAATGTAGTTGCTGCGGTTTGACCTTCGAACTTACTTGTACGGTTAGTTACGTCCCTGCTCTTATGTATTTGTTTTTTAATTTAGGAAATTGCAAATAAACTATTTCTGCTGCGATTTTTTCCTTGTAAAATATTTTTATGATTTTTGGAAAAGCACAGAGAGCTCTTTGAAGGATTACTTGGCCAAGATTTATTTCTATGAGTTATTCCCAAACATATAAAAAAGCATAATGAAAAACGTTTTACATAATTTTTTTTGAACATCCATATTGTAATAAATACCCTTTTATTCCGGAGCTGTCACGCCGAGCACAGAGTGCACGAAATCGGTAATTCTGGCAAAACTGTTTAATTGTTACCAATGGCTCTGACACACACTCTCTCTCTCTCTCTATCCTCCTGTTTGACAGTCTTAACGTGTGAACTAAAATATATTTGTCACATATATCCCTCTTTTTTGGGAATGACAAACGTTTTTTTACAATCTTAAGGTCTTGTTTTGACTGAGTTCCAAGTGTGATAACTTTTTTCCGAAATATTTTCTGTGTTCTTGAAAGTAGGTGAGTATATTTTCTCTTAATTAAATTATTCGGAATTACAATTTTTATTGTGTACTATAAAAATAATTATAAAAAAAAGATTGGGGTGGCTCAATAACCCCACTCGACCATTAGTATCGAGTGCGTGCCTGCTCCAGGTTTAAAACATGTTGAAGTCTTTTCACTTTAAATATTAAAAATAATACAATTATTTCTCATCGGAATTTTATATTATTGTTCATTATTCAACATCAATTCTAAATGCTAATTTTGTGAGGCTTAAAATTACAGTTCGCTTAAAACTAATTATAATTTGAGCAATGATTTAAAAAAATCTTTTTACATTTTTGTAAACATTGTTGCGCACTTGGCTTTACCCTCCTTACAATCCAGGTATTATATCAATAATGTTTTATTTTCTTATAAATGAACTCGTGCAAATAGCGGGTACTTCAGCCGGTATACTTTTAATGTATCAGTACTGCATAGAGTATTTTATAACTATATAATTAATGCTAAGTTAAGAACAAGTTTTTTAAGTATTAGCGACTTCCATGGGCTTGTCTTACAGAGCAAATTTTTCAAAGGAATGCTTATGATTAGAAATTGACCCACTGAGTTCTTTCTAAAAAAAGCTGATATCTATATTTTGTCTTCTAAGCAGCCACGGCATTTTGCAATATGTTCCAGTTTAAAAATTAGAGAAAGGAAAAGTAACATAATAATAATCCTATTACTTAATATTTTTTTTTTTGCTTAAAAGCAACATATACAAAATTTAATACTTATGTCATGAATTTGTACTGTATATAATTAAGATTATTGCTTTAGCATAAAAAAAAAGTGCATTAGTATTGCATTCAGTACATTATTAATGTATAAGGGGGGTGCGATAAAAATTGTGATTGATAAGGGGGGCGCCAGTATTGAAAGTTTGAGAAGCACTGCATTAAGGTCTATTCCAAGGAAATTTTATGATTGTTCATATACTTATAATGTGTATGTAAAATAAGCAATATAAAAATATAAATTGAAGTGAGAGTTAATTTGAGAAAAAATTTTTTATCTCCTCAGTCTGATTATTATCGTGAAAGTGGGTTTTTTTTACCGCAACATAAAATATTTCATTCCTATGTGTTCAGGGCTTTTTTAAAAAAAATCCGCATTTATGCAATTTGAAATATTTCTAATATTTCTTAATTTTTTTTAATTTAATTTGAATAAACAGTGAAAAATTACTTTTTTCAGATTTGTTAATTACAGTTTTGAAATTATAGTTCATCTTGTGAGGTTCCTTGATCTATATGCCTAGAGAATTGGGAGGAACGAAATAAAGACTAGCCATGTCTAAACTTACTCAATCTATTTGACACACAATCAAAAACATAAGTCCAAGCAGTCTAAATTAAGATATGCACCCAATTGTAGCAATACGTAGGTAAATAACGAGGTACGCGAAGTATGAGAAGACGTTAAATTTCCGAATACTTACTTCAGATTCGAATGTACTACTTTTCTAGTTATCTAATTTATATATTCAATCTCTAGTGAAAAATTGTCACTTTAATAATTACAATTATGAAATGTCTGCGTTACACTATCAATTTGATTAATATCTGATCCGCTAGGAATATATCCTATCTCTCTCATTTCCTCTCTCGATCTTTAACTTGTACGCTTAGACTATATATAGTTGACCAATTTACGTAATCACGTTCTCTTCTTTAGACGGTTAGTTCAAAATAAAATAGATTTAAAGGACCAAAGATTTTCCAAGAATTTTTAGTCAGAAGGAAGTGGGTAGAAACGTCACAATCATGGATTTTAAACAGTCTTTGAAACACTGGACCACTTCAAATGTACGCTAACTGAAAACAAAATGATTAAAAATCCATGTATAAATTTGAAATACTTTGCTTAAATAGTGTAAGAATGCGCTAAAATACGGTTTTTTATGTTCTGTTACTTTACTTGGGAGCTATTTTAATATTTATTTGTTAAACGTGAAAAATTTACTTCGTGTTCTTCTACTACAGTTTCAAAACTAAAAAATTTTTTTTTAAAAAGTTACGAGTCAAGTATTTTTTTTTAAGTTATTTATAAGGAATCGGTTAACTTGTGACACAAATTTATTTCATCTGTTTCTTCTTTCTTTTGTTCAAATGCTATTAATCTCGACAGTGATTGAACATTTAATGATTTAAATTATTGTCAGAGACTATATATCCAAGTACTTATCATTTTATTATTTTTTTTAATTAGGGTAAATTTAAATTAGTTCACATTAGTAGAAATATTAGAAAACGGAAACATACCTATAGACTCAGAATCGCCTTCTAAAATGAAATATAAACATGGTATTAAAACACATAGAATGTTTAATAGCATGAGACGTTCAATAATTTTACCCAAAATGCTTGATAAATTTAAGATTCAATATAAAAATAACATACAATGCATTTATTTATATTTAACATAAATTTTCTTTAGTTTTTTATGATTTATTTAATAGGAAAATTTAAAATGCTAATAAGGTCATGCAAAATATAAAACTAAATGTAATTTATCAATATAGCAAATACCTTGCGATGGTAAATTTGCTAAAATAAAAATAATGAGTCATTTGTTTTATTATTATTTTGTCATTACTTCAACTTTTAATACTTGAAATTCATTGTTGTTGGTTCATTAAATATTAAAATTTAATTAATTGACACCTAACAGATTTACAACCAAATAAAATATTAAGAAAATATATTTAAATTTTTACAAAACAAAGTAAATAACACAGCTTCAAATTTCTCGTGTTTAGTTATTTACTTAAAAAAAATAACGATTAGTGTTGACGATGATGATGATGTCTTACTCTTGGAGGGACCAAGTCAGGCAGTACGATGGGTCTATATGACAGTTTCCAATCTGTTCATTTATGATTATAGTTCTATATAATTTGCAGCAACTAAATGTATTAAAATAATCAAATTTTCTGACATTGAGTGCACCTGACAATTTATATTTTATGGTAAATAATATGTGTATTGATTTGGGATTGGGGGTAATACTGGTTGGAAATTTTACAAAAACCGGAATGTAAAAAATAATAAATAAAAAAATAAAATAAAAAGTAAAATTTGAAATTTGAAATTTTGACACAATGCCTATTATTTACGCTCATGAACAAAAACAGTTTATTTTTGGTATATTTATTAATTAAAGGTATCATTATAAGTTCTATATAAGAATGGAGTAAATTCTAATTCTTATAGATACTGTATGTTGCATATTATAAAACGTGGAAGTAGAGATAGATGTATGGTATGGTAGATAAATATTACTCATACGCAGATGGAAAATAGGGGAAGATATTTGCTACAAAAGAAGACAATTTTTGATATTCATCTCAAAATATTAATAGACAATAGAAATCACCATGACAGTTACTAATTATTAATTTATACTGATCTGTAGGAAAAAAGAAGTGACAAGTTTTACAATTAATAATATTCCAAATATTTAAATCTATCCTCTGATAGGTATGAAAAAAATAAATCACCAGACATATAAAAAATTCTTATATTCTATTTCTAAGTAAAATATATACTATTTTAAGTGAACCTTATTTATTGTTTTGTTTTAAGATTTATTAATATTTATTATGTTCAATGAATTAGTATTTTAGTGGCATAATGATGCGGTAAAGAAGGGAACTCGTTCTCAATAATATCTTGCTGATTAAGGGTAAAACACCAAGGGATTATATTTACCTGCAGCCTCTTTTGGTGCAGCTAGAAGCAAAAAAAAATATAATTATAGACAACAAATGCACATTTATTACTTGCTTTTTCAAATCATTGACTCGTTGCCTGACACAGGTGATTCAAAAATAGATGCAATCAACTTGTTGTTATTTCCAAATTCAAACTAAAGTAAAAAGTTTAAAAATGCTTTATGTGTGTAACAATTTATTCAACGCATGAACAACAAACTACATGACATTAAAACTGTTTCTTCTCTTTTCATGCAACATATTTTTTCCTGTATTTTGCTCTAATAATAAAAATAAAACATTTAAAAAAACATATAAAAATACGTTATTTAATTATAACCTTTGAGTGACAGTAGGTTCTTCAAGACGGCACCTTTTAGTTAGGCTGACTTCACCCTCTTTTTTGCCACTGATTGATATTACCATATATCCGTGGACAAATAAGCAAGATAGTTATCGGTTTCTCACTGATCATTTGAAATGTTCGCTGCTTAGAAAGTCACTAAATCCGAATTCTGCCACTTTTAGAGAAATGTGTTTTTTTGGAATAGGGTGTAATTGTTATTAATGATTTCAATTCAAGAAATTTCTCGGAAATTGTTACTATTTTTTTGTTTTGAAAAATATATATCTTAACAATTTAAACTGCTCATCACCGAGATTTCTACTTCAAAAACATTGAGTGGTGAAATACCATAAAAAATTGATCATTATGTAAAACAGTGGAGATAGTATAAAACATTGCATAAAAAAGCTTATTTCATTTTAGTCAGAGATATAAAAAACTAAAACAAAAGTAATCAAATTTCATTTCTTTTCTAAAAAAGTTACATTATTTTCAAGATACCAAATATACACATGTCCAAAACTTAGGTCACAAGCACAAAATTTAAGAAAACAAGAACTATTCGCAGAGTAGCCAGGGAATTTGTCACAGATACGTATTGTAGTTTGGGAAAGAACATAGCAACATAAATATAAAGAATAAATTTCAATTTTGTAAAGCTGTATCCAAAATTATGAAATATTGAATCACACACAGACATAAATCAATTAATTCGTTAAAAGTCTATCAAATTTAAGTATGACCACCATTCACCGGTATACGATCTTCATAACGAGCTGTCATACTGTTTATAAATGTGTCAATAAATATTTGTGACAACAAAGCCCATTCTTCTAAAAGCACATTTTTTTTTACTCGTAAGGGGTCCAGGGTGAGGAGTTACAATGATAAATGGCTTTTTCTGGACCATCCTAAATATATTCAATATGATTTAAATCCGGAGACTTCAAGGATCAATCCATATGGATCTCCAATTCATAACCCCCTTTCCCTAATGAAATTCATCAACAATGTGAGTTATGTGTGGCCACTTACTTTCGACCAGAAGATGTTGTCCAGGTCCATACCACCCAGAAGCACTTCTAATAGTCTTCCAGGAATTCATCCATATAGCTTTGTAAGTTTACAGTAATTGGATTAAAGTGTACATATGTACTTTCTCTCCAGATGAAGACTCGACGAGAATCACTTTGTGTGGTACATTTCGTCTCGTACCCAGCAGGTTCACATTCTTAGGGTGTTCACGACTGATGTTTTCAGCTCCACAAATATCCTGGTTTTCCAGCTGGATGCAGTCAAAAGGATCCCCGAGACTGGGTGTAAAGGACAGTCTCTGCAGGACGGCTGCAGAGAGAGTTTGCATGGAAATTCTTCTTCCAGACCCAGCAGCAAGATCATGAAAAAGCTGAGGTGATGTCATCGAGGACTTGAAACCAAGTAGCGATTCTGTGCAGATTTGATTGATTTGTGGCTATCTTGACTGTCCTTCGTGGTGACAGTACCACTTGTTTGGAAATGACTCCACAGCCGGGTGACCTTTTTCATGTCACTTGTAACAATCGAGCCGCCTCCACTTGAGACTGATCAGCAAGCCTGCCAATCATGTAAATGATTATGAGAAGTCGTTCTCACTGCTAACAGGCTAACTTGTTTGCCTTACTACAATATTCACAAAACTGGAGGAAGAGTTGTATGCTTAAGCAGTCTCAATCCAGTAATTCTGCAAAAACTAACACTAAAAATCACCTTTTACTAAACAGAAGGTCCATATTATACTACCTGTTCTTCAAAATATGTAAAATATAAATTCTAAATTTTTTTCTTAAAGCAATGTAAAATTATGATGAAAAAATGTTTGTGACATTAATTTTGGACATGAGTGTATGTTTTTAAACAAACCTTCATTATTAACAGATAACATATTTCTTAAATAAAGCATATTTGCTAAAAAAAACCTTAATTTATTTTTTACAATAATAATTTTTTTTTATTTCTCTTCTAACTTTTTATCAATTTCAATTCCATAAAATACATCGAACTCCAATACTTTTTTTCATACATACAAATTAATGAATAAGTTTTACATCTATGTCTCGAAAATATAGACAATGTGTAGAAGCAACACGAATCAACATAAACAAAAAAACATGTTTTTTTTTTCTCTGCCAATGAGCTTTGTAGGAGATATGCCCCCACCGTGCCCATTCTTACTGTGACTGAATAATAAAATTGCGTCTAAGATTTTTGCAGAGATTGGGACTAATATCATTCAGATTTCACCTTTCGTTTTGTAATGTTTGCCAAAAAACTTGTTTTTGATTTTTTCCCCTTTATAATGTTTTGCCTATGAATAGAGCAGTGTATCAAAAGAATAAAATATCTATAAAGTAACCAATTTCATTGAAACAATTTTAGAACTGTTTTTAAAAAATGATTTGCTTCAAATTCAGGCAAGTAAATAAATTGTATGTTTATTCTAAAAAAATCTTTAAGTTTTGATACCTTAAATGTTTGCTAAGAGTCCATAAGATTCAGTAATACTTTTCAAACATAATGTATCATATTCTTAATTGTTTGAGTTTTGCTACTGACGAGGTCTTAGGAAATCCTTTTTTATTTTTGGATTTTTTAGTGATTTTGTGGGATAAGAAACAATAACAACTACAAAATTATCGCTATTTCACATCCTTCTCATTCCTAAGAAAATAAACATAGCGAGACGAATATTATGCCTGATTTTCAACAACCTGCATATTTACAACAAGAAAAATTTTATATACATACGTGCCATTAATGGCCCCACTGAAAATAAAATGAAATTATACAAAACATTTAATATTCAAAATTGAAAGATAATTTTCAAAAACTACTATACAATTTATAACCATATAAAGCACATCTATATGAATATATTAATGTGTGCAGCAACTTAAATTATCATTTACTTAAAATTAAAAAAATTTTTATTTATATGTAAATCTGCATTAAGAATTCTCTATTTTGAAAATGTGATTTTAGGTTTTTATTTAATATTATATCATTACAATTACAATATTTTGACGGATGTATTCGTAATCGCTCATTAAAAGGATTGGACTTTGAATTTTTGTCATATTTATTGGTAACATGGTAGAAACTTTGTCTAAAATACTCCCTGAATTCCAGATTATACCAACTTTTACTCTTCTCTTAAAATGAGTTTACATCTTTATTTTTATACTGCATATTTCTAAGTTTTTTCTTCTGTGTTTAAATTTAGCAAAAACATAAGTTCCACACTAGTTCATTAACATTTATCCTTGATGATGTACAATTTTCTCATTTGATGTTTAAATATAAGATGATATAATACATATACCAATTATTAATTGCCACAATAGCAATAAACAAAATGAATATCTTCTCGTTGTTACATAACGCGAATGACGTATTTTATTGGTGACATTGGTAAGGAATATGGGGTAGGGACCATCTGTATAACTAGAAGATCACGTTGGCACATACTTGCTGCATGCGCATTAATTTCCAGTATAAAGGACAGCCCTCCCCTCTATGTGTACAAAGATCGGTGCCTCCAAATGCTCTTTACGTGTATTTGGACCATCATAATATGTTGAGTAGAAACCAGAATTGACCTGCTATAATATGCTGTCACTTGGATTTAACTTCTCCCCATATCACGGCCAGTCTAGTGCATGGTGTCTGCTTTTCGACAAATAGAAGCGTCACGCGTCTAAAAAGTAGGCACTGTGCCATTCTGGCGATCATTATACTCAAGGTTACCACTATATCAAGATGAGGTATCTTCGTTGTGCAGTTATTGTGGCAGACTACTCAATAGACTCCAGAAATCTCAAGCCACTGACAACCAATAACTGGATAATGATTCTATTGGATATATGGTCATCAAATGAGTCTTGTAAATGTGGCAAAATGAAAGTAGGACGGACTTGTGTGGTCTATATTGCTTCGTTATACATATGTCAACCCACGCGCATTAAAAAAAATCCATGGTCATCGCACCTCTGGTACTTACACGCTCTCTTGCTATCACCAAATTTGCCATAACTGGGACAATGATTACATGTAAATTTCGTTTCAAATGAGATTTAACATGCAAAGATTTAACTCGACCAATATATATATATATATATATATATATATATATATATATATATATATATATATATATAGTGACATTGGGGGTTGGTATACTTATTGCTTTAGCTATTAACAAGTATTTTAAAACTCTTCTTGAATTTGGATATGATTTCTTTTTTCAGCAGTTCTCATTGTAAATTAAGACGAAAAATCATTGGTTTTTTAATTAAATGTAACTAATGTTCCCATTTAAGTAGTTATATTTATCACTGCATTAAAAATATGTTTATTTCCAGCTCCATGCATTCCGAAGCATTAAAAAAATTAAATGTTTAAAAATTATTTAAATACAAATTATATAAAGTTTTTTTCAGTGAAACACACAGATTTCACAAAGTATTCTTTTATAAAATATAATAAAAATAAATTTTGAACAAATTATGGAGTCTTGACTTTTACTTTTAAAACACCAACAAAATATAAGTACTCTCTGGACCTTCCTGCATCTGAAATATACATTATTCACAATAAACTTAATGTAAGTGTTTCTCCTTACCCAATCCTTTTTCTCCTGACATATCTGAAAAAAGATAATGCTTAAAAAATGTATATAATACCAATTAATGAAGTAAACATAGTTGAAGAAACAAGCATTAAACAAAAATATTTCCTTTTTCTAAAAAAAATATCTGCCTTTAATTCTTGATTCCTTTCAAATGAAGTATATCAGAGTTTTCGCAGGGTAAGCGATCAAAAAAATTTTGGAAATGTGGTCTAAAAATTTAATACAAATCCGCAAAATTCCCCCAATAAATTACGATAAAAATGTAAGAAAAATAGAAAATTTAAAAAAGGACATGCATATTTTAAATTTTTTTATCTGATATTTTTTATATTATTATTTAAAGTAAGATGTTTTTCTTAAAAAAATCATTATTATCTTATTTCCGTAATACGCATTAAGGTATAATTTAAAAATATATTTCCGTAATACGCATTAAGGTATAATTTAAATATATATATATATATATATATATATATATATCTCAGTATATATATATATAGTTATATATATACTGAAGAGCAACTGAATTAGGCATAGCAAAGGCTATGAAAATTACGTTGCGCTGAACATCATTTATGCACAAGTGAGTGCACTGTGTTATAACTGCATATATATACTATCTGGCCAAAAGTATCCAGACATCCCTTAAAAAACTGGTTCTGGCGTGTGACGCAATTTGATACGTAATTGAAAAAGTGTTGGTAATGGTTTGTCAGATTGTATTTATGCGATTGTGAGGTAATGAATAAGTCAAAGTAGCTTAGTGAGTTTGATCATGACAGTATAGTGGGATGCCACCTTTGTGGGAAATCAGTTCGTGAGACTGCGGACGTTCTACAAAAGCCTAAATCCACTGTGAGTGATGTAATTGTGAAGTGGAAACGTTGAGGCAGTGAAAGAGCAGAAAAATGAATCGGTAGTCCTAAAATACTTGTGAACGCAGCCGCAAATCTCTGAAAAGGGTAGTGAAACAAAATCGCAAGTCCTCGTTGGTGGAAATTTCTCAGGAGTTCTAATGTTCATCAGAGATTAGTGTTAGAAGCAGGACTGTTCATCGAGAGTTAAAAGACTTGGGATTTCATGGTCCTGCAGCCGCTCACAAGCCAAACATCACTCCACAGAATGCGGAGCATCAATTGCAATGGTGTAGAGCGCACTGTCATTGACTGTGGACATGTGGAAAACTATTCTTTGGAGTGATGAATCTCGCTTTACAGTCTGACAGTCGTATGGACGCGTCTGGGTATAGCGGATATCCGGCAAATATATCTTTATTGACTGCATTCTGCCGACTGTTAAGTTTGGTGATGGAAGCATAATGGTGTGGGGGTGTTTCTCGTGGTTTTACTTGGGTCCGTTAGTTCATGTGATTGGAAACATGAACTCTTAGAGGTATGTGGTCATTCTGGACAATGCTGCTCTCCCAACTCTATGGTAATATTTCGGGTAAGACCCATTTCTCTCCCAGCAGGATAACTGCTCAATTCACACATCGAGGCTTGCACAGACGTGGTTTAACGAAATGGGTGTTCAAAAACTGGACTGACCTTCTCAGAGCCCCTATCTAAAGCCCATTGAACACCTTTGGGACGCATTAGAGCGCAGATTATGTGGCCAGCCATATTGAACATCCTCACTTCAAGCACTCACTTCAACTGTGATGGACGCCTTTAACGCAATTCCTATGGTCACCTATCAAAAATTGGTGGAAAGTCTTCCCAAACGTGTGCAGACTGTCATCCAAGCAAAAGGGGGACCAACATCATATTAATATGTGCCTAAGGAGGCTCTAAGTACATATCACTGGGTGACCGGATATTTTTGGCTAGATAATGTAGCCCGTAATGTGGTTGCTTTGAATTAGCTGTTGGAATTGCCAGAATGGTAAGCTGCCTGATTTAGACGCCTTCGATCGCGGACAAATCGTAGATGCGTTACGCATGGATCATTCAGTTTCTGAAATCGTCATACAGCTAGAAATTCCAAAGTCATCATGTCAAGTTGTCATAAGTGTACCAAAAATACATGAATGGTGGACAAAAAACTAGTAATCGGACAAACTGCAAAAGGATAATTAGTTTTTAAATGCTTAATGAGAGACGGCTCAGGCGTATTTTACGTAAGCCAGTGAATCCAAACATTAAGTCACACTACCACCCAGTTGAATGACGTGGCCAGTCATGCATTCAGTAAACAGATTGTGCAACGTATGCAAGTATCATTGCTCAATATTTCCCATCGGGCTGCACACCTTAACTGGGCAAGAGAGCACAGAGACTGGAGTATAGGGGACTGGAAACAAGTAGTGAAATTATTGGACTCTTGATTTCAACTCCTTAACGCCGACGGGATTCTGAGAATATGACATCAGGCTCATGAAGTTATGGATCCCGCATGCCAGGTTGGAAATATACAAGAGCATGGTCGCTCAATCATGAACTGGGGTGTTTTTCATGGCACTGTTTGGGATGTTTAGGGAGTGCACCAAACTCCCTCAATGCAATTCGGTACGTAAATTTGCAGGGTGTTCACCTCCGTCCGTTTATGCTGTTCTGTTATCCAGGTGCTAATGTAATTCTTCAGCAACGTATATGTACCTCTCACAAGCCCCGGTTAGCTACCGGATGGTTATATGACCATTTCTCTGAATTTTCTATCAGAAATTGACCACCTAGGAAACCCTGACTTAAATCCCATTGAGCTTTTTTGAGATGCTTTGGAACCAGGCTAGAAAACCATCACACAACACCAACGAGCCAGCTTTAGTAATTCATTTAGGCAAGTCATTCCAGCGGAACGTTTCCATAAACATCTTGAATCTATGCTTCGCCGTGTGGTAGCTATTATCAAGGTCAGATGAGGCTTAACTCAGTGTTTCTCAAGGTGTGGAATGTGACCCCCTAGGGGGCATGATAACCCTACAAGGGGGTCGCGAGCGTGTCGGAAAGTCGAAAATAAAAGATTATTTAAAAAAATATATCAATTTACTAAAAGGAAATATATATATATATAACTATATATATATAACTATATATATATAACTATATATATGTATATAACTATATATATATATATATAGTCTAAGTTCTCTACAAGTAAGAGATGAACATTTATCAATCAAAACCAAAAAAAATACAGAGATAGTAAGAAAACCATACAATGAAGGATATATGAGTAATATAAAATTTAAAAAATGGATTCCGCAGTATTATATAAACATTGCTGATTTAGGACATCTTATATGCAAAAAAATTATATATATATATATATATATATATATATATATATATATATATATATATGCAGAAGATCGTCTCTCTCTCTCTCTTTCTCTCTCGAAGGATTAATTAGCAAATATTGGTCTTCACCGAAGTACCGCGGTCCTGTCTTGAAGGAGACCACAGATCGAATTTTTGGGCAAAGAGAATATGGTGAACCACAAGATAAATTAATCCATGGTCAAAGTTGCCTTCCAAAAAATATTCAGTATAATAGTAAGGGACGCAAATATTTTTAATGGTAAATAAATTTTAGTGTCCGTTACAGGTTCTTGACGTAACGCACATAGGTAAAATTGTTAAATTTTGCATGACATACATATGCTACATACTTATAACACTATCATGCTTTTTAACCAATATTGTTTGTACATTTTAGTGTTAAGTGTTAATAATTTACTCTTCCACAATCTCTTTACTAACCATTGCAAATCAATTGCATTCTGTAATTTTGATTTCATTGTATTTTGACAATTCCTTAAAATTGGAGTAGTTTGTATTTATATACTTTTGCATTTTTGACGTGTTTCCTGCAATTTTTCTTTAATTTAGTTATTTCTTAGAAGTATACAAATTTCATGAGAAGTAACATTGTTTTAAAAGTCTCTTAGTAGAATTGTCATATAAAATGAAACCATTCATACTAAACTTGAATAATATCCATCATAATTTAGATATCTGCATTCTTAGTCATTTTTGGCTGAGAAGAAAAGAAATATATCTAATGAATAAACTGCTAAATCGAATAGTTTCTGCAAACTGAAACGTATTATTTCTTTTGATATCTATTCTGTAATATGCAGTTTTTATGTTCTGATGAAGAATGTATAGAATGCAAAATTCACTTACTAAAAATAAAAATAACCTGCTCATTGTCAGATATATGAGATAGAGGAAAATTACCGTATGCAATCGATTTTTTTTCATGTTTATTTATCATTACCATGCTTAACATGAAATTAACTGTCAGTGAAAATAAACAAGGTATGAAATTATTTATTCGATTTAGAGTGGAAATTTGGGAAACTTAAATATAGCCCATCTAGTACATTTTTAACTAAATTCAAGTTTATAACATAGGTAAACAATATCATGAAAACATTCATAACTTATTAAATATATTCTATGAAAACGATTGAAATCATTACAATTAAAAAAATATTCTTCATGTATCTCTTACCTGATACTGCATATTATCGCTAAATATATTTTTATCAATATTGTGGATGATTTACTGTCGAAATCATTCTATTACATACTGCAACTTGAGTTTGAGTGTGTAACTAAAAACTGTACATTAATGTACACTTCACCATTAACCCTCTAACTGGATACCTTCCTCCTGAAAAGTTATTCCGAAAGCGTTTAACTCTTATTTTGCGATCCCCTTCAAAAATGCAACAGACTTCTTTCCTTTCCTACCTTTTAGAACTTGGGAGGTCGAACGGGGACAATTTTACGACCCAGTTCGGTTTCTTTGTAAAGTAAGAACCAAGAGATCAATCGTTTACAGCTAGCTGTTAAGTTGCCTTGGGCATCTTTGCCTTCTTTGAAAGCGTAGTGGAATTCGGTGTTTCTTTCTCCTATATGTTCAGTCACAGTAAAATTAAAAAATGAAAGGTAAAAAAAAGAGGAAAAAATGAAATAAATAGTATGTTAGAAGTTAAAAAATAATTATATTTTCTTCAAGGAAAATATATTTTTCTGTCATTTTTAAAAATTTAAAAATTTAAATATATATATATATATATATATATATATATATATATATATATATATATATATATATATATATATATTTGGTATTGCGATTTGAACCAGAAAAAAGCATCCTGTATTCATTTTAGAATATGAGAGTAAGAAAACGCGCTCACTTTCCTGTTTTTAAAAAAGTAATGGAGGTAAAAAGAGCAAAGGCCCTATCTCATTTTTAAACAATAACACAATAAATATTACATACGATGATTATATTTATGAAATAAAACCGATCTTTCTCTATATTCAGTTATATTTTTAATTTAAAATAGTATAAAAAGGATTTCAATACTTTTAATTTAATTTAATTAAAATCATATAAAAGATATTTTTATGTTAACTGAATATTTTTCTGAAAAAATTTTAATTTTCCTTCCTAGTGTTCGCTTTTTCAAACTTCTTGTATTAAATAAAAATTCTTTTTCTACATCGGCATTTGTGATGGACATAACACAAATTCAGTCAATAATTTTTAATTTTAATGGGGGATATACTTCTTCAAATGCGCATGACAGTACTTCTAACCATTTTCTACTCACTTAAATTTCTTATCTTTCTGTTTCTTTTATTACAAGGAAAAATGTCACACATCGATAACTACATTTTCACACAATTCAGTCATTACAAATTCTATTGTGAGAAAAGTTCTCCCTAATTAATTTTGTCTTTCAAAACAGTACACTTAAAACAATTTTGTTCAGTGAAGTTAACCAACAGTTCCATAATATATTCATACCAAATTTTAAAACAAATTTAACACTTGGAAATGTATCCTGTATTAAATTTTTCAGTATACACAAATATTTTCTGCTGTAGCGAAGATATAGTATGAGATGTGGTGTGCGGTTGTGAAAGAATGTTTTCGTACGTGTAGACTATTTTTGAAAATTTAAATATTACTGAAGCTGATCATATAACTGCAAATGAGCCTTATTTTAGTGTGTGCTGGTATCAAAGTAAAACACTTTACAATATTAAATAGTCTATGGGTTTATACTCAACATCAAACTATTCTCAAAATGGCTTACAACTTCTATTCAAATTGTAAAGAAACTGTAATATAAATATATCTTACTGCAGTCAAAAATATTCATAATATGTAAATATCCTACTCCTCCACTTATTTCAGTACATTTTAAAAACTGTAGCTGAATGCAATTTTTTATATTTATAAACGAGGCATAAAAACTCACACAGTCTTAAACATGTCTTTATCATTTTTAAATACACTACTATAAAACGTATATGGTTTGTAAGATCAGTCGTAAAAATCCTAAAAGCTTTTAGAGGACCTAAAAACATGTAATTTTGGATTGATAAAATGTTTAATATAATACACAAATATACATGTTATTAATCAAATACATTCGAAAAATCAAACTTCCTTCTGAAATAAATGTAATTGAAAGAAAAATGTTTAATTGCAAATGAAAGGAAATACATGTTTATATAAGAGGTATTCCCAAAGTGAGGTAATCTTCAAACTTAAGACTCAAACTCAGAAGCACAACAATCCATGAGGGCCAGGAACTACTGTGCCCATCATAATACACGTGACCATTGGACGCTGAGGTGCATGAACAGATGTCCTGATTTGGTAGTCTGTCTGAAGAGAGACCTTCAGTGTTTAAGACCCGAAGCAAGCTTGGTACTCATTTATCGACCCAATGTAGCGGGGATGAAAGGCAGAGTCGAACTTGCGCAGCCCGTTAATAGAACCCCAGACCTGTGGTGTGGAAGCACCATTCGATCCTATTCGGTGAAAAATAAAATTTAATGTTAGAATTTTATATAAATCCCTAATGAATGAGGGAGTCCAAACTTTTTTTTTCATGTAAACTGTTTAGACGGAAATGGTTAATTATGAACATTTCACAAGTTGCATAAATTAAAATTAACCGTTATAGTTTACATAAATTTTTAAGGGTACAAAAGGTGTATTTCGTCTGCACGAATTAATTTTAAAAGGAATACGGTTACGAAAAAGTAGTACAAATCTATCTAAAGTAGGGTTGGTTACCTTAGATATTGTCAAACACAACAATGTATTGGAAGCCAATTCCACAATTCGTTGTTAAAAAAATATATGGAAAATTACAAGATTTATTTTTGCATTTGTAATTTACATATTTTTTTTCCTGAGAACTTTAAAAGCTAGAGCGGCATCCATCAAAACCACGGTTCTCTCTCTGTTTTTCCAGATCGCCCCTGACTAAGCCGGCTCTGCCATAGTAAGTGAAAATGCCGGATTTTGTTTGTCAAGATCATTTTATAGCAGACTGCATTTTTCATGTATTTTAGATGGTCGTTTTATATTTTCTACATCAATATCTTAATGTCTGAATATAAAATTACATAAAATTCTTGACATTCGCATCAATGACCATTATAATTTTTATTAGTATATGAATGTGTCATCAAACGATTACATGACTAATATTAACACATTATTTTAACCATTTAATTAATATTAAGTAAAACATAACGCACACAAATTTTCTGAACTTTAAAATAAATATTTCAAAAACTACTTCAGATATACTCAAAATTTTTCATTCCTACGCTTTAGCTTCTCACTTTTGCTTCTATGTAAGAATTTATTGTAATTGTATATTCATCAATTTTTTTAGTATATTTTTTGCTCTTAGCATGCGGTTTTCAACTGAATTGTATGAAATTTTCGAAATATATTAAAAGATACCAAAGAAGCTATATTATTTTACTCAAACAATTGCTAAAACTTATGGTAAATAATTTTTAACTGCGCGATGCATTTTTTTTTCTAAATTTCAAATGGAATTTCTAACATAAAATTTCTAGCTTTATAAGGTCGAGATTTCAAAAAATATCCAGATTTTAATTATTTATTCAGTTAGCCTTTAAAAAAGATAAATGTTGAGGTATTTTGTATAAATAGATATTTTTTAACAATATATAATTCGAATGTTTTTCAATAGCTCGAATTTAAAATTGATTTTTATGTTTATTTATATGCATAAATGTCTACTGTAAATGTTTCCGTATATTTTTGATTACCATTTATTCAAACATTCAAGTTATAAAAAAAAATGTGTGAAAATCTTCATTCATGTTGTCTTTGATGTAAACTGAAGTTCAAGCACTTAAAATTCAAATATAATTCGGTGTATTTTAACAATATATAACCAGGCACACACACACTGTACTTAAACTTCCCTGAACACTTAGGCTTTGAAATCTAAAAAAAAAAAAAACTAATAAATCTTAATTAGTTTTTTTTTTCGTTATTATTTTTATCAAAGTGTAAGAAAATGTTTGAAATGATTTGATGAAGTTTAATATTATTCATTTTTAGTGGTTGGAAAATTGAAAAGGTTCCAAATTTTAAAGAGTTTGGTGTTTTATTAATTTTTTCGGTATCTTATAATAAAATAATCATGTTTCAAAAAGTGAAAGCTTTGATTAAAATAAGAAAAATGAAGCGGAAGAATATACTTAATAAAAGATAATTTGTCTAACTATATAAAATAGCAGATTGCCCTGACACTCCCCAACTTGTTACAGTTTGAAATTAGTATGAAACCAAAAGGGAATTGTAACATATTTTACTTATGCGTTGGGACTTTTGGAAACTTTTAAAATACAAGCTAGGAAACAGACACTTCTTGGGTTCTAAAGAAACTTCTCCCCGATTTTTACGATTGCCCCAGGGTCAAAACACGGGGTTCTCTGCGAGCCATAAAACTTCTGCTGTGTTGCTTCCTCCGTCCATCATTATCTTTCAAGATGTTAAACCTTAAAAGGGGGAAAGGATTTCAGAAAAGTGCGGCTAATCCGCTTTTGAAAACGTTACTTGAAGGCAGAAAAATCCGTGCAGTCCATTTTCGAAGCATCTCTACACTGACGGAATTTTCCGTGCTATCCGGTTAGAGTGTTAATATTTAAATACCACCGATCAGTATCTTACATAGTACTTTTGATCATTATAGCTGCTAGCAGATTATATTAATCAGTGAAATGCGAAAATTATTGTTTCTACTGGGAGAAAATGGTTGTCAGATATGAGTTTGAAGGGGCAGAACCAAAAATTTACCAACCAACTTTTCCTTTAAAAAGGCCAATTATGAGCTTCGGGAGATTTGAAGGCTATTTTTTTGGACTTTTTGGGTACTAATAGAGTACTACTTCTTTGGATGGAATATTGAGTCCGATAACCTTATATACAATTTCAAATGCCCCCCAAAATGAGCAAATGATGTAACTGCTAGCATT
The DNA here is from genome assembly GCA_019973935.1 of Trichonephila clavipes. Lineage (NCBI taxonomy): Eukaryota > Metazoa > Arthropoda > Arachnida > Araneae > Nephilidae > Trichonephila > Trichonephila clavipes. The sequence continues at coordinate 240,218 of BMAU01021240.1, forward strand.
CTTCTTCATAGCAAGTTACCCTAAAGCCTTTTTAATCATCTAATAAGAATCCCCAGACAACACACAACTACAATACTATGAATACTCTTCCATGAACAGCACATTTGTTAGACCTTTTACCATTCGGAGACATATAGGAAGACGTAATGTACCAGATACGAGCAAACATGTTTTTTTTTAAAATCTGGCACAATAAATGATAAGTGTTTTGCAGAATATATAAGAAGATGTTATTAGAAGTCTGCATTGCTTCTCACATCAATGTATACAAGTTTACATTGAGGATAGGAGAGTGTTTATCCATCACAAATTTTTGGCATTCAATTTGAAATTAGCAGTGATTGATGTTCCCTACCATTTATAATTTTTAATCATTTAGTTATTCTTATATGAGCTTTACACATATTTAAATTCAGTAAAATTGTTTCTTTCTTTATGCTGCATCGTTATCGTTATTTTTTTTATGCAAAAGATTATGCATAAACATGTATAAATTCAAAGTAATGTGATAATACATAGTACTACTCGCTAAACTTTAAATATACATCTCAACGTTCATAACCATTTTGAAATGTAACATATATATATATACGTGTGTATGTAAGGATAATTAAATTAGATTTAAAATTAAATTCCCTATATAGCACTTAACTTTTTTTTCATTAAATTTATTTTTCTTATTATCTTATTAGCTTTTATTATCTTAAAGTATTACATTAATGACCCAATTATTTCTCCGTAACATATGGTCTAACCACTAAACACTTCTGATCCCAGATCATTATACTTAATAGCCCTATATGCCAGCATAAACTTCCAAGTATACTCATAAAATCAGAGGTATTTCTCACATTTGGGTTTAAGTGTTAAAATACTAACATTTCACTTTGGCGTTCTCTTTTCTCTCTGCCTCATAGCATCAGGTGATGTCGAGAATCCATTGAATGAAGTTTCCTTTTAAAAATAAGTCTGATTCGGACTCGAAACATGTCATATACACGAGGGTTGGGACATAAGTCATGACAAATATTTTTTTTCTTGTAGATATGTGAACATATCACAAACGTATATAGGTCGTGTGGAAGCTCTGCATGCATAGTGTGTATGCAGAGAATCAAATGGTTCAGTGACAGCTGGTACTAGCTCAGCGAGGGCTGTGAAATCAGTCAGTTGGTGAGGGTCGTGTGAGATGGTAGTAACCCGTGCTGAGCAACGCGCTTACATCAAAATAGCCGTTGTCCGAGAGAGAAATGGGATAGAATGTAAGAGTAAATTCGTGGAAGCCCTTGGGAATAAGGCCCTACCATACCGTGCAGTAGCACGGTTGATAGGAAAGTTTCAGCAAAGACGTGTGGCAACCAGTGATGAGCAAAGTTTGGGACGAATGGTTGGTGTGCGGATTGGCTTGGCACGTGCCGTCATCAAGCAGCTCATGGACTACACACATATATATATATATATATATATATATATATATATATATATAACTTATAAAAAGACTATTTTGATTCTTCCTGAATATATTTGAACTTACCAAAAGGAAATACATAGCCATCCGCAACTGTAAAAATAAAAGTAAAAGAATATTAAATGCCAATGCTTTTTCTTATGAAATTATAGGCTGCTTAATTTTTTTTATAACTGAGACTTAATGATATATTACTAAATTAAATAATTCCTTAAGTTTGTAAAAAAAAAGCAAAATATAATTTTTTTTCGAAATATTTGTAATTTCTTTTATGTTGCTAATCACAAGAAATTTTCCGATAGTTTTTTTAATGAAAATTCCTTTTCAAAATAAGAACTAGCTAAGAATAAGATTCTGAGCAATATGGAATCAGTTTGAAAAAGTACACATATTCAAAATATTCTTTCAAAATATTGATAATTCTAGTAATCTCTCGATCTTGGATATTGAAAAATATATCCCTGGTCCAAATTTCAACATACCTAGATATATTTTCTCAGACCCCCTCTTCATGTAATTATTTTTCTCCTCTTAAATTTCATTTCAAACAAACAATATTTAACATTTTACTTCAAGTATAACGATAAAAATACATCGATATTTTTTCTTAAATCCCTCGCAGTTAACTGAATGAACAGTAAGTAAGTTTCATATTAACTCTCTCTCTACGTATATTTGATTTTATTGTCGAGATAGAAGTTTATTAATCAAATATTTTACGCTTAGGTGTTTTTTTATTACTGAGAACACATTTGAAATTCCCATATAAATACTTGAAATTAAAATGTTACTAGGTTTAGTTTACCTTTCAGATGTAAAGCGTCCTTAGATCTAAACTTAAGAATTATTCAAATTTAAAAATTTATTTATTAGAGAATTTTATGTTTTAAAATTTGAATTACACTACTTGTTACATTTTTAACCGTTTGTCATTGATACTAGTATGATTTTATTTAAATAATTTGGCTCTAATAACTGACAAATGAAATTTATGATACATGAATAAATAAACTCACATTGGAATTTCTACTTGAGCGAATTAATATTTCTAATAAGAGTAAATTAATAATAATAATATTTAAATAACAAATTGTTTAATATTATTCTAATAATTTTCTTTTTGGATTATTTTAATTTAGAAGCAATTTAATTACATACCAAAAGCTGTATCCCTGTTACTATTAACACTTCCTAAAACAAAAATATAATCACTAGTGAAATATAATCACTAAATATAATCACCAATCACTAGTCACAAAAATATAATCACTAGTGTGATTTATGAGCAAATTTATCATCATTGTTATGTTAAAAGGTTAAGATTTTAAAAACAAGTACTATATACATACTGTATATAAAGAAGTAGTTTATATAGATTATTTAGTATGAAATAAAACTCAATATTTTCTATTAAGAAAGCAAATTTAATCAGCTAAATATCTTATTTTTTTTTCAATGTCCCCTTGCCACTTTTCTTGCTAATATTATGTTCATTGAACGCCTACCTCTAAACAACAACAATTCGAACCAAGTGTGGTTTGAGGATAACTGGAATTCTAACCATATAAGAAGTTTTGTAACTTCAGAATAAATGATTATCCGATTTTTCAAAAAAACGAGAATATAAAATTGATTATGCCTACTTTCACTAACGTAAATTAAGATAAACTTAGTAGAAAGTTTAGACTCATTCTTGAGAGAATATTCTTCATTCTTAAAGATAAAAATCTTTTACTATTATAAAAGTTAAATCTAAACTGAGATTATAATTTATTCTAAAAAACAAATCTTTAAAGTTATGTTTCATGAAATTTAATGAAACCCTGCATTTTTTTTAAAAAAACATTCTTTTAAATAAACATTTATATCTGATTAAACTCCATAAAAGTAATCGCAAAGTTTGAATTTAGGCATTTAAATAACGAATGAATAACAAGAAGCGCAAGAACATTGCCAAAAAGGGTAGTTTAAAGTTTGAGAAAACGTTACAAACTAATGTTTGAGGCTTTCGAAAAAATTAAGAATGAAAAATTTAAGAAATTTTTGCAGAAAGTATTTAAAAGTAGATAAAAGTCAAATATTGCTTGTTTCATTTAAAATTTCCTCTGGTTTCAAATTGTCTACACATTTTACACCCAATTTTTATGTAAAAATAAACGCAAGCCAAAGTTTTGTTACAAATTTGCGCTTTATTTTTCACTAACTTTTACATTTTAGTATATGTCTAAACGAGAGCAGTGGGTTGTCTTGTGGTTAGAGCATCGGACCCCAGACCGGCAGGCCTGGGTCCGTTGTCCGTGCCACCAAATACCCTCCGAGTACACACGGAGTACTTGCTCGTTAAATCAGTGGGTCCGCAAGTCTTGTGGGCTGCATCACGAGTGCAGGGGACTGGAAAATATTTCCCTCCCCTTCAGTTCCATGCTAAAATAGTGGAGGTGAAGATAGGTGGTGTTGCCATCTATCATTCCTTCGGGGAATTTCACCGAGCTAATTCGTAATGTCACCTATATGAGGCTCAAGACCTAGGCCACCGACAGGCGTTCTTCTAGCCCCTTGCCATGATGTATTTCGTGGGCCTCGTTCTGACTACGTCAGAAAGGTGACATTAGCCACAATAACATGTCTGAACGTTAAATATCTTAAAATGCTATACACACATTTTAATAATTTTTAAGTAAACATTGACATACCATACGGAGGTCCTATAAGTAATGATTTAAAAAGTTTTTTTTTAGAATATAAATATTTTAATGGGGACATTATATTCTTAATAAAATCAAAATCTTGCTACATTACTGAAAAAAATACATTTCACATTTTATCTGAAAATAAATTTTGCAGTTTTGGACTCCCTGCATCATGTATGAGCCATTCTCTTTAAAAGTGATGGACCATTTATGACAAAATTGTTAGTTAATTATGACTTTGAATGAAATTTTGAATGAGATTTTTATACTAACAGTTCCCAAAAATTCCTTTAAAATTTTCATAATTTTGTGAATTTAAATTTAAGTAGTTAATGAAATTACAAACATAATTACGTTGAAAGCAATAAATATCTCCGTATAATATAAAATAGGCTCTCACTACTTTCAAAGAAAATTACTCCCATGTATGTCCGTTTATATAAAATACAAATTTCTTTATGAATTTAATGCATTCTTTAATCTTCTTAAGCTTAAAATAAAACAGAAATACACAATAGATTTGGTTTACAGCAATATTATTTACATTTTTGATTTAATTTAGTTTAAACAATTAAGACTTTTCTGTATTACGATTCACTTTAAAAATAAAATCTAAATACATAAAATGATTTATGTTTGATTTCAATACTTCTTTTTCAATATATTTAATGGAGTTTTAGTATAAATTTAAAAGGCTTCTCACATATATTCACTTGGACCTACATCAATAAATGCAGTACCTCAGAAGATAAAGGAACGGAATTCTTCACCGATTGCTACGTTTAATTTCACAAGACTTTCTAAGCAATAATGTACAGAAAAAGATCTGCCCAATCACACACATTTTTAAAAGGTATTTAATTCGAAAGAATCTAAAAGTCTCTCAAATGTGTTGTTAAACTTATCTGGTTAAAATTGTTAAGTTTCTATTGCAATGATGGTAAGAAACTACTGTCACACATCTGTCTCACTCTAACGTTTCATATCGCGTTTTAAAATAATACGTAATGCATTTTTTTTAATTACAAAGTTTTATTTGGGTTTTTTTATTAAAAAATAATTCTTTTTTTCTTTTTTTTTGTACATGCGAACATTTGCAAAGAATTCGGAATATTTTTTTGTATACTCAATACATTTCGTGGGATTTTTGTGTATAAAATGGCTTTCATTGCGACAATTATGGATACATTTATTAAAAGATATCTATCCACTTCAGATTTATACTTTATAATAGAAAAAAATATTAGATATCTAGTAATAGTTACAATCATCGCATTAGAACGAAACATTTTTCCAAACCCTCTAACATCTATACAATTTCATTTTTATATTAAATAAGTTCCAATATAATTAAAATATTAATGCAGAAAACTTGCTTTATTCTTCTCATTTGACTAAATATTTCAAAGAAAAAGAGGAAAAATGTATCCAAAACAGTTTTAATAAGAAATATTTTACTTAACACAAAAATGTCATTTTGAAATATTCATTGAAAAAACGTTGTTGTGGAAGGAAAAACAATTTCTCTTATAAATTTAAGAAGATAGATTTATCTTACTTGCTGTAGCTGTAAATAAAAATATATGTTAATAAAATATTGCAAAATATTTGATAAAAACTGATAATACAAATTTATTTGACGATTTGAATCTCTCTTAAAGAAAGAAGAAAGTATAAAAAATATTACTAAATCTTGATAGGTTTTTTTTAGATGGTTGGTTCTATCTATGTGTATATACTGCGACCTTTCATGTTATCTTTAAATGTATCATAATCTAAGCTTTATTTTTCAGAATTAATTTACTAAACCATTATTTTTTTGTTTATTTTTTATGAAATATGTTTGCTCTGTAAAGTTAACAAATAAAAAATATATTGATAAATATATCTCTCAAAAGTTTAGTCTTTCATAATAAGTTTTATAGACAATTTGATATGCATGCATTGCATTTGCTTAAAAATTCCGTTTATTTGTTTTTCAGATGCTTTACGTTTAAACACCTAAGTCAAATTAACGCATATCCATTTTCTAACTTCCTAATTTTACTATCTAAAGAAATAAATATATCCATTAAATTTCTTTTATTTTACAATTAATATATAAATTGCTTATTTTTATAAGTAAATGTGTATCTTTTAGAACAAAATTTTTACTTTAATTTAATATAAAATGCAAACATACAAGGTCATTTAAAAAAATTACCTCTTTACTGATATTAATTTTTATGTCTCTATTAAAATATAACAGATTGAAACCTACAGACTAATTTAAAACTATAAATTATATTTCTTATACTTATTAAATTATTTTTATAAAAACAATACTATCAAAAACGTGATTCGTCTATTTACATTTTTGACTATGATAAATCTTAAGCCAAAGGAAATATTTAAGATATCCGACTATGTTCGGAACCGTGATTTTCAAAAGCATACAAATGGATAATATTTATGATATTTAGTGCCACTTATATTAGAAAATGCATACAAAATACTTTTAAGAATAGTATTGCAATAAAACATTATTTAGGTACACTATTTTGACAAAAAATTGGACATAAAATGACTCATTTTTAAAATATTCTCCATTTGTAAAAAACGATTCAATTATAAAAATATTTTGCCTGTACATAGTTCAGACACCTGTATAGAGGCTCAACTAGAATGTTTGAAATACATAACTTAGAAGTAGGTTTATTTATGTTTTACGACATCAGAGGGAAGAAATTTTAAGAAAAAAATCCCAATAATTATTTTAAGTAGTTGTAACTCTAAAAATAATGTGAATTTTTCAAAAATCATATTTGAGACTCTATACAGAGAACTGAGCAATATACAGGCAAACTATTATTATAATAGAAACATTTTTCACAAAAGGAGAACATTTTGAATAAAGGTTATCCTAAGTTAGTTTTTTGCCGAAATATTGTATTTAAATAAAGGGTGTTTTTTTAGAGGTAAAGAACATTAAATTGCAATAAAACAACGATGTATTTTTCGATTGACATGAATTTTTTTTATTCGAAAGATAAACTTGTGGCATTACATTTTAAATATGATTTCTGGCATATGACTGCCACGGATGGCTCGGATGTAGTCCAATCTGGACTCCAATTGTCGATGACTTTTTCCAACATTTGTGGCCGTGTATCGGCAATAACATGGCGAATGTTATCTTCCAAATGGCCAGGCGTTTTGGCTTATCTGCATAGAACAATGACTTTACATAACCCCACAGAAAATAGTCTAGCGGTGTTAAATCACAAGATCTTGGAGGCCAATTCACAGGTCCAAAACGTGAAATTAGGCGGTCACCAAACGTGTCTTTCAATACATCGATTGTGGCACGAACTGTGTGACATGTTGCGCCGTCTTGTTGGAACCACAGCTCCTGGACACCATGATTGTTCAATTCAGGAATGAAAAAGTTAGTAGTCATGGCTCTAAATCGATCACCATTGACTGTAACGTTGTGGCCTTCATCGTTTTTGAAGAAGTACGGACGAATGATTCCACCAGCCCATAAAATGCACCAAATAGTCAGTTTTTTTGGATGTAATGATGTTTCGACATACACTTGTGGATTAGCTTCACTCAGAATGCGGCAAATTTGTATGTTGACGTAGTCATTCAACCAGAAGTGCGCTTCATCGCTAAACAAAATTCGCTTATGAAAATCGGAAACAAGGGCAATCTCGTTTTGGGCCCATTCAACGAATCTACGCCTTGCTTGATGATCGTTTGGCTTCAATCCTTGCACGAGTTGGATTTTTTAAGCACGCAAACCAAGATCCTTCCTCAAAATCTTCCATAAAGTGGATGGACACAGATCCAATTCCTGTGCTCGATGGCGGATGGACTCATTCGGGTCTTCCTCAATGCTACGCTCTACAGTAGCAATAGCATCTTCTGTACGCACTGCGCGGGGTATTCTGGGAATGCGAGTTATCAATTAGAGTAAACGTGGTGCGAAACCGTTCCATGGTTAATCGAATTAACTGCTCTGAGGGACGATTTTGTCGACGATAAAATGGACGTAGTGCGCGATACGTATTCCGCACAGAACCAGTACTTTCGAAATAAAATAGCACAATTTGAAAGCGTTGTTCAGGCGTGAGTCTATTCATGATAAATTACCAAACCAAACAGAGAATAAATCACTTGCCAGCTGTTAAATCGGTCACCATCTTGGAAAGTAATGCCAATTTAAACTTCTATACCTGTAAAAAAAACACTCATTTTTTTTGTCAAAATGTCCTTAAAACAATTTTATACATGGATTATAATCTAAGTGACAACTGTATATCATGAAAATTATCAATTTATGCGTTTTTTTTAAATCGTGGTTCCGAACGTAGTCGGATACCGTAATCATTTAATTCTCTCACTGCACATCCCACGATTTCCTCGGGCAACGTAAATGTAGCAAAATTTGCGCAACTCGCAAATTCGACTTGTATGCATTTTTCCGACTATTTAGCGGTGTAACCTGTGCTGCTTATAATGTTTTTAAATTATGTTTCGAGTTATTGCACATATTTTGATGATCTAATTCTATATTTTAAAATTGAAACTATTTTACAAATTTTTTTTGTATATTCTAACTCTAAAATGTAGATGTAATATGTAGATTTGAAATACGTAATAAAACAAAACACAATTTTTGAAACTACTTTGATAAAATAACTACGCAGCCAGAGGGTTAAATAAAACGTAATTTGCTTAAACACATGAACTGTAACTATGATAATGTTTAATAAGATGCCTATTATTTAAACAATTATAAAATAAATAATCGGTGAATGATTAGATTTCATAGCTGTAAAACCAAAACATAGGTATATTCGAATCTTATAAAATGATTGTGAAGTTAAATAAAAATTCAATTCATCTAATATGTTTTTTTTTATAATTCTCTTTAATTATACCTAATATAATTTCCATTACACAAATATAGAAAAGTATGTAATTTTTGGTTGCCACCATCTTTCGAAAAATGTATCAATACTTACGATAAGCATTAATGTGTGCTGAAAAATAAAAATAAATTTCTTTATTAAAAATGATAATTTAAATTTAGAAGAATTTTTTTAGTAAAACTGTGCCATATTGTTGTTTTAAAAAAAAGAGTCACTGATTAGATTTAGACATTAGATTCATACGTTAATTTTGCTATATAAGATACTAAATATTAGGTATTTCTAAAATTAGGATCAACATTTATAAATTTGTAATTTACGAACAAATGCAAGTAAAATCACCGGTTTGTCCCATGCTGATCGAAAAATGCTCTTTATTTCTTCATTTTATGACGAAATAAAAATAAGCTGATTGAAGAGTTATTTAATTGAACACATATTCGTCTGATACAGAATAATAGAAAGTAGACGGTATGAAACAAGCAGTTGCTTCACATAACAGTAACCGAAGTTGGAGGCATAACAATTATGTCTCTGGTAGAGAAATTTCTCCTAATGAAACTTTTCTATTAGAATTTAGGAAACTCCACTGCAGTCACATCTCTGGAAATACACTAATATATGAAAATTAAGCCACATGCTTCTTTTTTTTGCCCTAACTCCACGAGAAACTATCTGAGAACATGAAAATCAGAAATGAGGGACATCATTTTATACGTAAAAGATGGCGCAATTTCAGTTACTGAAAAATGAACCAAATGCATTTAGAACAGAATTAAACAAAAAAAATGTTTTATTGAACTAATAGTGTCGCTACAATTGATTGTCTATCCATGAGGACAGATTTCAAGTAGATATTCTTTAGTATGGGATTGGTGCTCCCCTTACTGAAGGGCTTGAAGTACACTATCTTGCCATGTTCAGCACCAGAATGTCAAAGAGTACTAAAGTCAGGGTGTCCATTCCTAAATCAAAATCTTTTCATTTGTTGGGTGTTCCTCGGAGGATGTAATCGTGCAGCAAGGTGTCTTCCAGAAGTCCCCTACTCGTGTTCTATGGCATTTAAATGACGGGAGAAAGCTGACTAATTCATTCATTCGAGTGATATATTAACTCTGCAGAAGTTGGAAAAAATCCACAATCCAGTGTGGCCGTGCATTTCCATCCTTTTAAACGAAGTCTGGTTTAATAGCCCCTAAGAACCGATGCACATGAGGAAGGGTCACCTTATAATAGGCATCCCTAGATACAGTACGTGAGTCGAAAACGTGGAGCTTAGTTCACCCATTCAGCATAATCCCTACCCAGATGCCACATCTAGGACAGCCGTAAAGGTCTCTCTTCATAATGGTACTAGGATAAAACCACGTCGGGACGTCTTTCAAAATAAACTGGCTTTGAGGATCGATTGTGACATTGAAACGACTAACATCCGTAAACTCTCTAGGAATTGATTCTATGTATGAGATATCCAGTTTTTCTATTCCTAGCACCATTCTAAGCAATGCTGCCGATGGGTGAATAGGTCATCTTTTTGAAGGCATCTGGAAAAGGAAAAACGAGACACGTGTCGCCCTGTTCCTATACACAGCTGCTGAGCAACAGTGATTGCTGACTAATATAGGTCTCTTTTCGCCTGCAGGATGATATATCTGTAATACCCTACAGTTGTTTTCCTAGGGCGGCCGCCACCAACCTTTCTCAAGTTATACTTATAGTTTGAAAGGCTTTCCAAGTCCATGAAAAGGCACTTTTGTTGATTCCAAACTTTTCAGCTACACAGGCCAAACTATGCCTCACCTCGAAATTCCCGATCATTCTTCAACGTGTGAAGTAATCCGGGGGATTTCTTCTAGCGATATTTCACGAAAGAGCGTTTTGCAACGAATGTCTCTAACTGGGTCATTCTTCCTTATTATTATAATCTTGAGCTGCTAACACCAACAACACGCATTTTGCATTTACTCATGTTGACTAGGACGTTTTGTTACCGACATTTGCTTACGCATTACCTTTTTACTAAATTGCATGTTGACTGAACTGATAACTATAAACCTTTTTCTGCAGTTTTATGGCTACCTGTTTAAAAATTAAATCGTTGCCTAAATTCTGTATACCAGTTTATAATATGCAAGATGTTTAAGGACCAATGACATGTCTAAATTCATTGAAAAGATACATAAATTTGAGTTTAAGTGTTCTTTGGCTTCTTATCCAAGTGGGCAGCCAAATTGTTTGTCTGCAACCTTCCTCTTGCCCAGACAGTAAAACAGATAATGCTTCCATGTTGGTGGTATCTACGCATAAGAAATGCAGATATTGAGAAGTTTAGAAATAAAATTTCCAGACGTGAACCGTGAATTACCTAGGAACGAAATACATACAAGGTGCAACATAACCGACTGATAACATTTCCCGTTCATAATTTGCGCATTATATATGAAGTAAATGAATAAGCAGCATGGCTGAATTACGACAGAGTTTTAGAAGGATACAGAAGGTTTCACACTTTCTGGAAGTCTTAACAAAATGCACTGATCGTAAGCGTAGTATACAAAATTCACTCATCTGAAAAGTGCTTTTCTGGTGTGTGCATTACGATAGATTTTTAATTGGTTTAATCGGTTTTTTTTCAAAGAAAACCACATTAGCAAGTTTAGAAGGAGCCTCAGTTATTGTTGACGGCTGTGCAGAATTGTTACAGAATAACATATTACTAGACCGACATTATACACACTTATTTTTAAGTAAGTTGGAGCACTGAAATAAACAGCTTATCCATTTCAACAACTAACACGCTCAACATTTGGAGGTAAGCGGGTTAATCTTTCAATACATGTGTCGTTCCAGTTATCCCGATCTTTTGCAGGGAATTTCTAAGAGAATATTGGAGATTTAACGTTTTATACTGCCCATTACATATAGAATATTACTATGACTCATACATCGAATGAAAGACCATCTGAAACAGTTATGCTGGCATGTTTGCGCGAAAAGTTTGCTAGTTTTTTCTGCTCTCTTGCCGATCAACGCGTCAGTGTGGCGACTAGTAAACAGAAAGGGTTTTGTGTTCTCCAGTTTACAAAGAAAGAGTCTGCTATTACTGTGTAATGAGTTAAGCTCGGTTGTCATCGTTGAAATGATAATAACATTCTTAGGTAGTATCATCAGTTTGAAGCCACTGGCTGTCTTTGTAAAAACAATGGATCTAGTCGCAAAGCGCCTCCCAATAAAGCTTGTATTGCATGGCATCAACGTTCACATGATCTGAAGCCACATAACTTTTATTTGTGGAGGTTCATAAAAGATTGTGTATACGTTCCTCCGTTGCCAGCTGACCTTTCAAACGTAAAAAAAAAAGGATGGAAGCAATTGTTGAATGAATTTCCTCATACACACTGAGAAACGTTTATACTTGCCTATCTACTTGATTTGTACCGTGACGAATAGGGCTCGCATTAAACATTTGTAAAGTTGTACGTAAACTCTTTCAGTTACTCTTTCATTCAATGTATGAATTATACTTGTAACTTATATGTGTTGAAAAATATAAAGCGTTAAATCTCCCATATATATATATATATATATATATATATATATATATATATATATATATAGATAGATAGATAGATAGATAGATAGATAGATAGATATCCTTTTAGAAACACCTGGTATTATTTGACATTTGTGGATATGAGAATTCTTTTAGTAATAGGATGAGTTGATAACCCAAAAAAATCAATATCACCAACATTAAGAGACGCAGGCTGAACATCATGTAAGATTCTCCAAAAAAAAATGTTTTTTTTCCTTCAATGGTGTTTTTCCTACTTGACATCTATGATTCTGAATGTTAGACAAAACGCTCAACATTTGAAAGTTTCCTTTTAAAATGTGCACCGTACGGTAGTCAAATTAAGGACTACTCAAGCCTTTTTCCCCCTTGTTATACGAAAAAAAAAATAACTGGCTTATTACTCATCTACTGTAAGCTGAAGATCTTTATCTCTGTTTGTTCGTATATTTATTTTTAAATTGGGTCCTGACTTTTGAATCTCCCAGTATAATATAAGTATATTACATTTAAAATTATTGAATACGTTTTTTTTTTAAAAAATCACCACATGAAAAAAAAATAAGGTATCAGACATCAATAATGAGTATACTAATTTCCTCAAGTTTTATTTTTCTTTTTTGTCATATAACCTGTAATTAAATATACATTACTAAAATTTATTATTTACGAGCACGAATAATTTATCAAAATAAAATATAATATATTATATAATATACATATATATATATATATATATATATATATATATATATATATATATATATATATATATTATAAATTTTCGTAGGTGCTGGGATATAATTACCTTATTGCATAAATAAACATATACCCGAAAAATAAAATACCTTTATAAAGTATGATATTCTATGTTGCCGAATAAAAAATGTAGTGATATTACAGATAAGTTTTTGAACAAGAAAATAGTGTTGATTTCAAGATCTAATATTTGTAATAATTTATAACAATATTATACAGTTCGTTTTAACATTGAAACATTTACATTTGCTTATACAGTTTTAAAAATTAGAATATTTATTAAGAGGTGTCTGAAAATCATTGAAGAAATACTAAAATCTAAATTCTGTAATTCAGGAAAAGGCAAACCTATATCTTGAATACATTTTAAACATTTGAATATTTTTTCACAATCGATATATATATATATATATATATATATATATATATATATATATATATATATATATATATATATATATAATAGCTAAATAATATTCAAAAAAATTATAAAATAATTTTTTAAAAAAATTACCTATTCCTATTGTTAGCAGAACTAGAGAAACTGTATAACTCATTTCTGTAACTCTTGTGTTAGACAAATTTCGATAGTGCGAATAGGATATGTGAATCTAGTACGATAACTAAATAGTTAGTACTCTATATTATATTACTAACACCTGCATTGATTCAACTAAAGAGTTCTATAAAAATCATTTTTGTCCTTTTTACTGACTATCAACTTCATATAAATTTTAATATATTATTTACTTTCTTTTGATTACACGGATCGTTTTTTTTTAATATTATTATTTATCAAACATATCCCAAGATATATTGCGTTGTAGATATTTATTTAATAGAAATGTTTTAGTTATCCTACTTGGCATTACTTCGAAAAAGAAAACAACAGTAACTGATTTTTTTACGGCTAATATGCGTTTCCAGTTGTTTTAACAGTTTCTTTATTATATATCTATTATTCTATTATACAATAATATAAAACATACAATCTATTAAAATAGTTTGCTTTCTCTCTTAAATTATTCCCTGTTTACACAATAGATAATGTAGTTTGTGTAACTTTGAAGTATATCTGTATTTATTTATCCGGGAATTGTACACAAACAAGCATTGTACTATTTACCAAATTATTTCAGTACAGATTAACAAGCATTAACTTTAATCGTAGGATTCATTTAACAACCAAAATCGGTAAATTATTGATTATATTGAAATCAGAGTGTTTTACATAACTTTATATTGAATATGTTTTAATGTTTTGTTATAATTGACTCATTCTGGTGGTTTTCGAAAATCAGTTAGCAAAATTATCGTCTAAGATAAGGTTATTTGTTTCTTTTTTTTGCTTAAAATAGATTTATTATTGCGCATATTTATTACTATGATTTCACATTTCATTCTTCCATTCACAGTCGCAATTATTAAAATAAAAGTTTGCAAAATCATTCGAATATCATTATTTATTATCAAATTGTGTGCGTGTTTTGAAAAATAAGTATATTCTTCCTTGTACAGATAAATAAATTTTGTTTAATGTATGTAAACTTAGAATACATTTATATAGTCTGTATGTGTATCTAAGACATCAAAGTATAAGTTAAAACCTCTGAAACATGTACATTAAGGAATTAATCAAAGTATATTAATTACCTGTAAATCAAATCACTGAAATATAATGCTCCTTAAAAAGTTCCAGAAATACTAATTTATTCTAAATCATTTAATCAAAAACATATAAGAAATATTATTATATTTACAAATTACTTGTTTCTATATTATGAATATTGTATTTTTTGTTAGCAATTCCTTTTAAGGAATCATATTTATATTAATTTTATTTACAACGTATTATACAGAATAGAAAAGTCTCGTTTGATTTAAATTTTAATTAAAGGACTTATGTAATCCAAAATAAACATGTGTATGCTCATTTTATGAATAAGCAAACCATGCTTAGTTTCACCTTCATAATAATAAAGTTTCTTGTTTTTTTCAAACCAAATATATTTCTATCATTTTAAATAAATTTTCATTTTGAGGCAACATGTCCAACATATTTGTAAAAAAATTTCAAGTATCATGCAAACATTATTTTTCATTTTCTTTAGAAAGTCTTCACAAATTCATCATAATAGCGTGCTTATATATTTAATATGATCCTCAAATTGACATTCATCTACGTATCCAGTCTAAGGACACACAATCAGCAAAAAATATACAAATTTAATTGAAAGGAGTCGGAAAAGTTTTTTGTAAAATCCTAAATAATTGCTGACATATGAAAACATTTTGATTTCTGAGTAGCAAGTAAAATTTTCACCACAAAAAAATATCAAAATGCCAACCATTAATCTATTCAAAAAAGATATATGACTTTATTAAACTTAAATAAGTAATGTAGTTAAGTTATATATCAAATCTGAACAACCACAGATCAGAACTATTTTTCTGGACCATAAAACTGTGCTAATCTGTTTTTCCTCTTTATAAGGTGAACAATAGTCCTCTTTTAGGAAGGACAATCCTTCTTTTATAGGTATTGTTCTTCCTCGAAAAGTGTCCTCTTCATTGTCCTCCTTTTCAATATTTTAAAATTAATCTGAAAATCTTCGTATTCAGAGGTGATAGGCCGAATTGTGACGCTTCAATTGCTAGTATAATTTGAATTATTGGAGATATTATAAAATTTTGTACATAATAAGGCATCTACTTTCTACAGAACGATTCAAAATATTGATTATAAGCATATTTCAGCAGCAGAAGTTAATATTTTTAGAAAGATTTTGTATTTCAATAAAAATTACGATTTGAAGGAAAATTTATCCCTTTAATAATCAAAATAGTCAAACTAAAAAAAAAATCAAATCCTGCCATAACGGAAAAATTTACCAACAAAGTACAAAGTTTTAACCGAACATATTTCCAATATGTCGAAGAATAGTCTGAAGCAAATATCACAGGAAATAACAATTGTCAATAATGTTTTTTGACTTCATCGCAAGTATTTTGGGCAGATATAGAAAATCGTGCTACCTTTTGTACCTGATATTAAATTCGATGATGACTGTTTGTTTGAAAAAATTAGAAGTTTCAATGTATGTTTAAATTCTGATAATTTTGAACAATGGTAAAATCAGCATGTTGAAATTGATAAAAGGTGGGTAGAAATATTTAAAAAATTCAAAAAAATTTCGTTGCTATTGTTGAGTTGACGTTCCGCTGACCAGGAACTAATGGAACAGTTGAAAGAAGTTTTTCAATTGGTAAGGATTTTTGAAAAAGTGATAGATGAAGATTAAATGTAGATACTTAAGCTGAACCGCTAACCGTAAAGTTCAACATGAAGAATGTTTCTTACTCTGAAATTTCCGATATATTGCATACGATACATCGGCAAAAAAAATTTCAATGGTAAAATACTTATTTAAGTCAATAATTAAAAGGGATGTTAGCGTAGTTAGTGTATTAAAGTGAAAATATAAAGTGATTCAAATACCTGTTGATTCAAAAATAGTATGACCAATTTCAGACCATCAAAGATTTTTTTCGAATGAAGTTATTAACATGAAAATCTCTCTTCTTTTGGCATAGTACATTTTGCCTAAACGTTTTCGCCAAGCCAAAAAGGCATTTTGACCATTTGGAGGGGGTATTTTTCAGCATCCTCTTTTGTTGCCTTTTGAAGCCTTTGGAGAGTTCTTACTTTTCGTCTGTTTAACTGTGTTTTTTTAAGTATCCAAATAAAAAATAATTGGAACGAATACAGACAGGGGATGGTGGTAGACATTTCTCAGGAGGCAGATTTTTTTAAATCTTTCAGCCATTTTATATTTGATTTTGCAGAATTTGGTGCAAAACAATGTTTCCTTGAGAGTAAAGACATTTCCTTTTTTGATCAAGTGTCTCAAAACTTTCTTCTTATTGTATTTAGACTCAATTTTAGTCTTTGGTTTTGTTAAGCCTTGAGAGGACATTCCCATCTATACTATAACACCTGACGGCCTACCTTCAATTTGCAAAACAGCTGCGTCTTTGAGACGTTTTTTACATTAAATACATTGTATCTTCGTTTTGTCAGCTGTGAATAACAGATAAAACAGTGCTTCATCCGAAGTTATTCATGTTTTGTATCTATCTTTGAATTACATTAAATACAGAAACCAAGGACGTTTTCGTCGTTTCTCTAAGATCTCAAGAGTCATTTGAAGATGGACTGGTTAATTCACTTTTTTTATAGCCAATTTTTTTCTGACTACAAATTGTCGATTGCGATACCTATAGTTTTTTTGCTGAAGTTCTTTGAGGCAGAAGATTTTCTACAGCAATATGTTTTTTCAGTTTATTTTTTTCCTTTTTTTAAGGAATTTCTTCCTTCCACAATTTTTTTCCTGGAGCTTCTGATTGCCAGCCAATTTTTTTTTCGAAGTTTAGATAGTAATTCATTAGCAAAATGCATTTTCTGATTTTTAAATGCTTTATTTATAACAGAATTTGAGCAAACATCCTTCAAAAGATTTAAAATTTTGTTTCGGGGTTTGATAATATAATTTCGTGGCCATAATTTACTCAACTAATAAAATAGTTTGATTGGTAATTTAAAAGCTTCATTTTTTAAAATATAACTAGCAGCAAAGCGATAAAAATTTATCTTTAATGGTTATATGATTTTAAAAAATGCGTTACATTAATTATAAATCAACCGGTATTTACGTTGTAACTTTTACTTAATTTGTCGTCCTCTTTTTCATTGTAAAAAAAATGGTCGGTTATCTTACACATACTGTTAAAGAAAATAATCTGGAATCCCATTCTGCAAACTTCCACAAATCTACAACTTAAAGATAGTTATAATGGACATCAGCCTATTGTAGTACCTTCCTATGGTTCAATTACACATTAAACTTATTTATCGGATTTACCGTTTTATTATTTTCTTCAATGCACATCACTATATTTGCTATTATAAATTGCATAGGAAACTACAGGTATCTTCCTCCATTTTCCCATTCGAGATCACCATCTTCTTCTCTCCTTCCCGCTCAAAGGCCAAAACAATTCACAAAAGCGCCCTCTTTCTAATCTATCGTGCGCTAGGTGCCAAACCGTTACGTTACAGGTTGAGGCCAACAGCAACTCCTTCGAAAGATTAAGGAGGTTTTGCATAATTGATTGCTCTGTAAGACTGAGGCAATGTTATACTTCGTTAGCATTTTCAAAGGCAAGAAGATCTCATGTGGGGAAAATGTTTTTTTTAGTGTATTAAAATCACATTTCGTAATGAATAATTTGAAAACACACACACACACATTTTCACACATTACATCTTCTTTCAAAAAGCAGTTACTTATTTAAATTTAATTTTTTTTCTTTCTTCAGAATATTTCTTGATCTCTCATTCATTGGTATTTCATTATTCAAAAGAATTCCTATTTTTAATGCAGTTTATATTTTAATCTCTATGTAATGTAATGCAAAATAATTTATATATCTCTTATTCTCGAATTCAAAGTATACTGACTAAAATCTAAGCAAAGTAAACGATTATAAATATGTTTATTTTAAAAAAAAATCACGGTTCCACGCTCATTTTTTCTTAAATATATCATGATATATTTTCATTTTTATTTACATTTGAATCATAAATTCTACTACTACTCTCAGCAGAGTAGAAAGGGAGTTCAATCAAACTGAGAAATGTTCATAGCATTTCAGCTGAACTTGACCTTCAGACGACAAGTCGCCACTTTCAACCGCAGACGCTGAATTTAAACACAGGATACTAAACATATAAAGATTTATGATCCACGTCACAGAGAGTTACATATAGTTTTCCGAGAAAATTATTTCTACAGAATATAATAAGCATTTATTTTCGCCACAAAAAAAAAAAGAAAAACAGATAAGAATCTAGACACGTAATTGCGCTATCTTTTTCTTCTGAGGGGGAAATCAAATGAATTTCTATTACTAAATTCACATGAATTATTTGACTATTGAATTATTTGTTATTTGAGAGTTTTTAGGAAACTAGTTATTTGATGTATAGATTACGGCAATCTGAAGAATTACGAGGCCAAGATTTATTGTTATGAGTATTCCCAAACATATAAAGCATAATGAAATACGTTTTACATAATTTTTAGAACATCCATATTGTAATAAATACACTTTTAATACGGGGGCGGCTACGCCGAGCACACAGTGCACGAAATCGGTAATTCTGGCAAAAATGTTTAATTGTTACCAATGGCACTGACAATATCCTCCTGTTTGAAAGTCTTAACGTGAAGTAAAATATAACTGTCACATATCTCCGTCTTTTTTTGGGAGTTAAAAAGTTTTCTTACAATTGTAAGGTATTTGTTTTGACTGAGTTCCCGGTGTGAAAATTTTTTCCCGAAATATTTTATGTATTTTTGAAAGTAGGTGAGTATGTTTTCTCTTAAATAAATTATCACTGGAATTACGATTTTGATTCTGCACTATAAAAATCATTATAAAAAGGATTGGGGTGACTCAATAACCCCGCTCGACCATTAGTATCGAATGCTTGTCTGCTCCAGAGTTAAAACATGTCGAAGTCTTTTCACTTTAAATATTAAACCTAATACAATTATTCTTCCTCAGAATTTTATACTTTTGTTCGTTATTCAACATCAATTCTAAATGCTAATTATGTGAGGCTTAAGGTATCCGACTACGTTCGGAGAACTTTTTTTGAAAAACTGCAAAATGTAAAAATCTTGTTGCCTTATAAGATTCATTTTTCTTAATAACATACAAAATTTCAGTTAAAATTAAATAACGGAACACACTTTTTAATAAATTTAAAAATTTTACAGAAATTTTAATAACATTTTTCAAACACTCCTACTTCGTAAAAAATCTACATATTTCAAAGTTTTCATTGCAATTTACTTCTTGACCATCTTACTAGAGAATGACTTATTATATTTAAGTTTGTTAACTTGAGTCAAATATTATCATGAATCGAACTTACTAATATCACTTTTCGACAATTTTTTTCTGTTTCTTAATAAAAACATGAGCAATAATAATACTAATTATTATTATTTTACTAAGTCCATAGGTCATTCTCTAGAATATGATGCATTCAAAAACCTTTGTACAAAGTTTCACTTATGTACCTTTATTTGATTTTAAGATATCATGTTTGAAGTTATGGCATTTTATCAAAAAAACAGTTTTGAGAAAAACACATTTAAAGAATTTAAAAAGACATAACTATTACAAAAATATATAATATTACCTAAAATGCTCCAGATTTATATGTTACACCTTCATGTTTTTCAGTATTAACAACTTTTCTCTTTTTAATAGCTCGAATTTTTTTTCTTTTAACTTTTACTGGGCAAACTTTTACTTAACTTCTACTGGGCAAAGAGTGTCGTTTTGAGTCCTCGATACGAGTTTGATCAATGGCTGCATAACCTCGTAAAGTGTAGGACCCAATTTTTACATCTAGGGCTTCTAATACAGACAATATCCCTGAAAAACCTTTGTTAAAGTTTATAAAAGCTATATAAGATCCCAGAGAAAATGTTTGAAGTTCTACAAATATTTCTCTTGGAACTACGTTCCACAGACATCCGTTGAATGCCTCATTTGCATTCTGAGTCTTTCCGTGAAGGCATTTCCTCAAAAGATTTTGATCACATAGCTGAAGATATGTCGGCTTAATTTTGTTAATAATATTCTTGGAAAGACCAGCATTTTTGTCGTAAAACACTTTGCCAGCAGATTGGGCTCGCTGGTAGGCACACCAGCTCTCGGAGCCCAATGGACACTGACCATGCATGGTATTGCTTTTACCGGAACAACAATGATAAAAGGCTGCAATCACAGCCCTTTGCATTTCTTCCAAATTACCAATGTTGCTCCTAATAGCAATACCATAATAATTCTGAATTTTGTCTATAAATGAGTCAGAAAGTTTGCCCTTACCTCCAAGTCCTTTTTCCTTAGTTTTTAAAATTCTCAGTTTGCTGCCCACTCTATTTTGAATGTGCCCTATACACTCATATTTTCTTACGCTATCTATTCCATAAATATCCTTAACAGCTAAATGACTTTTTGAGTCGCCATCACCATAAAATTCTACGTATTCAAGTTTCCTGGTTTCACGGGAACGTTCAAATAGTCTATATGCTCCGACAGGTTCCATGCTTCCAGCTGATCCCTGACGATTGCACGAGCATTGGTGTTTTTTTACATGTTTACTTTTTTCTAAATTCTTTGATGTGTTACAGTTTCTGTACCATTTCGACATCACTTCTAAATCCACGACTTTGCCTGTGTCAATTGAAAGAACAGCGACACAACCATTTAACGATGAATGTCCCCGCCTTTGCCATGTACCATCGACTGAAACTTCACATTCCGCAACATCTGAAGTGTTTTTCAGTTTCCTAACTTCATCAGCAGCTTCAATCATAGCGTTCTTTGATACGACAGAAGCAACATTCAATAATGTTTTTCACAAGACCTATATGCAGCTTTTGACACTGAAGGAATGTTCAAACTGGCACACAGTTTCTTCGAAGATGAATGGCCTCTTTTCCAATTATTCTCATTCCCCACACAAACTGCAAATTTATGTCGTTCATTTTATTTGCTTTTCTTGTACTTTGAAAAGCATACACAAACATACATTTTTTGCACTTCAAAGTCATACCTGAAGATAATCCAAAGATTGAATCTTCTGTCAACTGAAGATTCACTGACAAACAGGAGGGACAACACAAACTGAATACACTGTGTAAAATTTCCACATCAAAGATTCGATTCCCTGACATTTTATCATCTTTAGATGGAATTTTTTCAAAAGAGACAGATGTGGTCTTCAACTTCTGCTCACTTACTGTTGGTACATCCAATGTCTTGGTACGTTCTGTGTAACGATTCCCAATAAATTTTCGCTTTTGCGAACGAGATTTATTCTTGCGATTTCCCATATCAAATAATAACGAGATTATTTAACGTAGTATTAAAATACATTAAATGTTAAATTACGTGAGAAAAATAGAAAGAATTTTAGCAAAATGATTCGAGAAAAGCCACAGCAAAAACGTAAACAAACAATACTTTCAAATGAAATCAGAATGATCGTTGCCACTTCTTCAAAACAAAATTCAATACTAAAACAATGGGGCTAAAAGATAGATCATTCTGCAAGTAAAATTATTCAATTTCAGATGAAAAGTTACATAAAAATACACAAAATACGAATACAGAATACGACTTACGGTTTCGAAACCGCAGCTTCCGGTTGTTTTTGATGAATACGACTTGTTTTAAAAATGCTGTAACTTTTTCTAATTATCGTACTAACAAAGCAAGAACAGTTTTAGAAAGCAAATCGTTTGAATTTTAATATTTAGCCAAAAAATAAAAATCGAATTTTTCGCCAAAATTGAGGTTTTCAACGTAGTCGGATATCTTAAAACTACATTTTGCTTAAAACTAATTATAATTTGAGCAATCATTTCAAAAAAATCATTTTACATTTTTTTAAATATTGTCGCGCACTTGGCGACATTACAAATCAGCGATTATATCAATAATGTTTTTATTTTCTTATAAATGAACTCGTGCAAAGAGCGGGTACTTCAGCCAGTATTCTTTTAATGTATCAGTGTTGCACAGAGTATTTTATAACTAATTAATCAATACTAAATTAAGAACAAGTTTAATAATAATGAGCGATTTCCATGGGCTTGTCTTACAGAGCTAAGTTTTTCAAAGGAATGCTTATGATTAAAAATCGACCTTCTGAGCTCTTTTTCTATATTTAGTTGATATCTATATTTTGTCTTCTAAGCAGCCGCCACATTTCACAATATGTTCCAACTTAAAAATCAGAGAAAGGAAAAATAACATAATTACTATCCTATTACTTAATTTTTGTTTGCTTAAAAGTAACATATATAAAATTTAATACTTATGTTATGAATTTGTACGGTTTATAATAAAGATTGTTGCTTTAGCGTCAAAGTGCATTATTATTGCATTCAGTACATTATTAATGCATAAGGGGCGCGATAAAAATTGTGATTGAAAAGGGGGGTGCCAGTATTGAAAGTTTGAGAAGCACTGCTGTATCTTAAAAGCTTGAAGGATTTATTTAATGTTTTTTTTCCAACCAGAAATATTATTTCAGTTTAATGATTTGCTTTTTCTCTAAAAGTTATACACACCTAATTATTTCACTGTAACCTCATGCCTCATCCATTTTTAAATCACTGCACATTGTACTTGACAGTTCTTTGTGTAAAATTTGAAAGTTCTCTGAATGTTTTGTTTTAAATATTTTTTTTTGAAACAGTTAGTTTGACGTATACGTATCATTAATTTTGGAAACTTGTTGATTTTTCAATGCGAGTCCGAATACGAAACTTGTTCTTATCATTTAAAATTTAAGAGACTATGGTAAAAGAAGCATTTCTTGTTCTATAATAGTTTATTGCTGTGCTCGTCAAAGATCGGCTTAGAGTGTTTACATCTTGTGTTCGTCTGCCAGGCCAGGTTCTCTAAACTGTTCTAACGGAGTTGACATTTTCTTTTCGGGACCCATGGTCGAGTTTACCACAAGAACTTCTTTGACAGACGTATTCCTTTTGCACTAATTCTATTGTGGATTTATAAAATTCGAATCCTTATGAATCCTTATACAACCTAGGTGATAAAAATACTAAAATGAAATGCAATTTTAGTATTTTTATCACCTAGGTTGTATATTAAGATTTCAGATTGGTATTTCTTCTGGCGAATTTGGCTCTAAGCGATCATTTCAATAATTAAAAAATTAAACGCACTGATATTTTCGAATTTTTCAGAGCAAAAACTATTCAACTTTTAAGCCTTTTAAAGAAAGTTTCCGAATTGCCGAAACTATAAATGCCAATATTTTCATTTGAACAAGTTTATTTTTAAATCTTATTCTGACTTTTAAATTTTTTCACCTGTGTTTCTTTTTTTTTCTAGCTACACTCAATTCAAATTTTGAAACCAATTTTTAAATCAGTAGGACTTAGTGGTGTTTGTGCTCCCTTAATTCTATCTATTACTCTTTTTTTTAAATCTCTCTTTCCTCAAACAAAAATGTTAATCCTTCGGACACATATACTTAGTTTTTAGAAATTTGACTGTCCTAATAATTTTGATTAAATTAATGTCCTGTTTAATTTTTCAATTAGATATCCATTTAATCGTCCGTTGAAACGCTATTTCTTAAGAAGGTTTAATATTTCTTTCTTATTCTGTTAACAAAGACTCATTTTAAAAATACTTAAATATTCTTATTTTTCTTTCACTTTCCCTCCTTAATTTTATCAGCCCAATAATAATCTTAAATATCCTACTCCTTTATGTATTGAACCTCTGGGTCTTGATTTCAATCATCCAAATTCATTCAGTTACTTTTAAGGTATCCTACTACTTGCGACATTTTTTTTTAATAAAAAATGGAGATATGGAGATTTTTTTGGTGGTTTTTAGATTTAATTAGTACATTTTAAGAAAAAAAGGCTACAATTAAGAAGATTAAAATAAATTATTACTACTAAAATGGAAAAAAATAGGTAAAATTTGACAAAAAATTTCATAAATGGGGCACTGTTTATTTATTATTATGTAGAAATAGTAAATAAACAGATATGCAATTTTACAATTTTTATGTATTACTTTACTATTCCTTTTTGAAGTGACCTTCAGGATAAGAGATATTTTAATTTTTACAAAAACTAGAGAACATTATCTTTTATTATATGAAATAGTTTGTATGAAAAATTTGGTTATATTCACATAAAGAACTGTAAATTTTGTAATTAAATAGTGATTGATAAATCTAAAAGTTAAAAAACTTCTACTGATACGCAAAAAATACACAAAAAATTTCAGCAAATTATTTTAAAATCTTTTTGAGCAAATGCATTCTCCGTTTGAGATTTTCGAAAAAAATACATTTCGAGTAAAACGCATTTTAAAGTTTGACACCTTATGTAAAGTTATGGCATCTACTTTTACCAAAACACTTATAGTTTTTGTTCTAGTGAATGCAAAATTAAAAACTTGATAATTTTATGAAGCTAATAACATAGCTTATAAAAAAAATCATAAAATAAATTGTCATTCTTTTTTAAAAATGATTTTAGGGTAGGCGAACACCTTGAGATGTTTAATCATGTAACACTAATAATACACTCAATATATATATATATATATATATATACATATTTTTTTTTAAATTTTATTATAGGATCAGTAACAGAGGTCACCAAAGTGGATGTTCACGAGAAAATTCCGATGGTCCCCAGAAAAATATGGAATATACTTACTAATCACGTTAAGTTAAGGAAGAAGTGAAATTACTTTTTCAAGAAGAAAATAATCCAAAATTGCAAACATTCTTGTCCAACAATCAATGGCTAGCAAAGCCTGCATACCTGGTGGATATTTTTACCTGTTAAAAGCGCTGAACATATATTTGCAAAGGCAAATTAAGGACGTGTTCACACTACGAAATAAAATGGATTCGTTTCAAAAGAAAATATTACTGTGGCAAACGCGGTTGGTTGAATATGATATGAAAATATTTTCTAATATTCATGAATACATGTCGGAAAATGATGTTAACCCGCAAGTAGTAACCCTAGTTAAAAAGCACTTGGAATAACTTACAGAATCGTTTTTTCTTTAATACTCGAAGAATGAAGATCCCAGACATGGTAATATGTGGATAACATATCCGTTTGCAGTGAAAATTCAGGATAATAATTTAAGCAGTAGTCTTAAAGAAAGAAAGCCTCATTCACCTATCGTCCGAAAATTAAATTTTAATTCTCAATTTTAAGTTTCATTCATCCTTATCAAGATCTCAGTTTCAGCTTTTAATAAAAAAGTGAATACTCTTTTCTTAATGAAAATGATATATTAAAATTCTGATTCAATTTTCCACAACTTATTTATGTGAAAAGGTGTGATCTGTCAGAGCTATCAAAACTCGGTACTGATCTCAACTTGAAATAAATGCAATTCTTTGTCTTGCAGTATCTCAACATTGGATCCAAATACCCATAATCTTATTTCAAGTAAACAGGAACATCTATCACACAAGGAATGCATTATGCTAAAAGTTCGGTATACATAAACCATTATTTAATTGTTTTGTTTTACAGTTTTATTTTATTTTGTTTATTTTATTATGGTTTATTAATATAAAGCTTTCATAATTTGGTTACATTTAATAGTTTCATTTTATTAACCAAGTACATTTTTGTGTTCTTAGATCACAATTTTTTAATAAACATATATAACACTTTAAAAGTCCTATTAGTGGTCCGTGGGATTTAAATAAAGAATTTACTGGTCCGTGAGGCAAAAGAGTTTGGTGGCCGCTGATCATTAAGTTTAATATAATTTAACTAAACAAAGTGTCTGTATATTGTGAACGTTTTCGTTTACTTCAATATTGCTTTTAAGAATGTGGAAAGTATCACTTTTGAAAATGTGTACTAATTTAAAGATTTATGTTTGTTAATTTAGCTTTTTTCCAAGTAATTTATTCTTTTGCAGCACACCAAATGCATAGTTATTAAATTCTGTAATAATAAAAACAAACACAAGGAAATATATCTTTCTAAATTAAATCTAGACACTAAGTCTTTTTACACATTGAGAAACATCAACTTTTTATTTTCAAAATATATATTCAAAATATTGTAATTTAAAAAGAAGTAGTTAAAAATATATGCATAAAGGGATAGAACAATTATCAGTTGTTGCAAATAGTTTATTTTCAAGATACATATGTTTAATTGCTTAGAATTTATTTTATGCAAAATTATTCAATTTGCCGAAAGAAATGCCTTTACGGGTATCCTTTAGCTGAAAAACAAAACAACAATTAAAATATTTATTTATAAATCAGCAGGCAATAGTACAGAAAACAAGTAATATAAAAAAAATTAAGTCAATTCCTATTTGGGTCAACCAATAAAAATGTTATTTTAGATAATTAAATTTAATTCATGAATTGATATTTGAAAATAAAGTTTTTTCATCAAGTGTCATCCTCTACAAGTTTAATAAACTGTATTTAAAGCCAAGAAAAAGTTCCGTCGTGACATTTACTGGTGTCATCTACAGCAATGGATTCTAACTTCAGTGCAGATATAATTTAAAATTAAAAAAAATTACTAATGCGTGAAATATAATCAGAAAAAAACTGTATTAACACCAAGAGCCATTCACTAGCAATTTAAAAAATGTATTTGAACTTCAAAGAACGGCTAAAAAATATTTTATTAAAGATTGGAAATTTATATATATATATATATATATATATATATATATATATATATATATATATATATATATATATATATATAAAGAGTGTTTTTTTCAGGTAAAAAGTTTAAGTTGGCATTACTTTCCAAGATGGCGACCGATTTAACAGCTGTCAAGTGATTTATTCTCATTTTGGTTTGGTAATTCATAATGAATAGACTCACGCCTGAACAACGCTTTCAAATTGTGCAATTTTATTTCGAAAATAATGGTCAATTTTCATAAGCGAATTTCGTTTAGCGATGAAGCGCACTTCTGGTTGAATGGCTACGTCAACAAACAAAACTGCCGCATTTGGAGTGAAGCTAATCCACAAGTGTAAGTCGAAACACCGTTACATCCAGAAAAACTGACTGTTTGGTGCGCTTTATGGGCTGGTGGAATCTTTCTTCAAAAACGTTGAAGGCCACAACGTTACAGTCAATGGTGATCGGTATAGAGCCATGATTACTAACTTTTTCATTCCCGAATTGAACAATCATGATGTCCAGGAGCTGTGGTTCCAACAAGACGGCGCAACATGTCACACAGCTCGTGCCACAATCGATTTATTGAAAGAAACGTTTGGTGACCGCCTAATTTCACGTTTTGGACCTGTGAATTGGCCTCCAAGATCTTGTGATTTAACACCGCTAGACTATTTTCTGTGGGGCTATGTAAAGTCATTGGTCTATGCGGATAAGCCATAAACGCTTGACCATTTGGAAGACAACATTTGCCGTGTTATTACCGATATACGGTCACAAATGTTGGAAAAAGTCATCGAAAATTGGACGTCCAGATTGGACTACTTCCGAGCCAGCCGTGGCAGTCATATGCCAGTAATCATATTTAAAATGTAATGCCACAAGATTATCTTTCGAATAAAAAAACTCATTTCAATCGAATAATACATCGTTGTTTTATTGCAATTTAAAGTTCTATACCTCTCAAAAAAACACCCTATATATATATTAAATGTGTTTTTTTGAGAGGTATAGAACTTTAAATTGCAATAATACAACGATGTATTATTCGATTGACATGAATTTTATGATTGACATGAATATGTATGTATATATATATATACATATACAGATATATATATATTTATATTTATATATATAATATATATATATTATGTATATTATGTATAATATTTATATATATATATTATGTATATATATATATAAATATATATATATTTATATATATATATATCTGTATATGTATATATATACATATATATATATATATATATATATATATATATATATATATATATATATATATATATATATATATATATATATATATATATATATAAAAGGAGACGTCACGTCTAAGTAGCGTGATTGGTTTGTCGTTTGTGACCTTTTGACTGAGGTTTCAACCCCGGCGCAATAGGTGGATTTTCATGATGCAGAAAATTGACAGCATCCATGTTGTATGATTATGCGGCATGCAAAAAAATCCCTTAAGCGTCCATTTGGCTAGGATGCTCTCGGAGTAATTCAACTCTCAAGTACAAATATTCCCTATCGGCAGAGCACAAGTCCCTCCCTCTGGGGAGAAAACTGGGTGTCAAAATTACCTGTGGTAATTTGTATCGCCAATATGATGTCACACTAAAAAGCGATACCAGGTCGTTGGGAATATACTAGGTCTTCAAAAGTAGAAATACAAATCCGCAGCCCCATTAGACAAAAAAGAAAACAAAAATATAGGGGGAGTGTGAACCAATAATAGAGAGTAGAGAGAGAGGAAAGACAAAGAAAGTAGAGAGAGAATAGAGACAGAGAGTAGAGAGAGTGAGAGTAGAGAGAGAGGAGAGAGAGAGTAGATGAATAGAGAGTAGAGAGAGAGTAGAGAGTGAGAGATTAGAGAGTGAGAGTAGAGAGAGAGTCGCGAGAGAGAGTAAAGAAAGAGACAAAAGAGATAGAGAGTAGAGAGAGAGTAGATAAAGAGAGAGAGAGTAGAGTAGAGAGAATAGAGGGAGAGTAGAGAAAGAGAGAGAGAGTAGAGAGATAGTAGAGGAAGAGTAGAGAGAGAGAGTAGAGAGAGGGAGTAGATAGAGTAGAGAAAGAGAGAAAGATTAGAGAGAGAGGGAGTATATAGAGTAGAGAAAGAGAGAAAGAGTAGAGAGAGAGGGAGTATATAGAGTAGAGAAAGAGAGAAAGAGTAGAGAGAGAGGGAGTATATAGAGTAGAGAAAGAGAGAAAGAGTAGAGAGAGTAGAGAGGGAGAGAGGAGTTAAAATAGTTATGCTTTCTAGAAAATAAAAAAAATATTTCAATTATGTTTGTACTATTAATTTGAACAATTATATATATACAATTCACGTTAATTAAAGTTTATAATTTATTTTTTTAAAAAATTGATGAATATAATTCTTAATGTAATTTTATGTTTATAGAATTCGGAAAAAAATATATGCATGATTCTTTTTAATTGTTTTTCTTATACTTCAAGGCATATTTCAACTAATCATTTACTAAAAAGGTCTTCGAGTCATTGGCTCTTCTTTGTTTGTTTGTTTTTGAGTTTTTTTCTGGGTCCCAAGCCTTACTTGGCATCAGTCAGGTCTTAAGACAGCTAGAATCCTTTGACCCTCCACGATGCAGGGGTTCAGGTACCAATTCGGGTTAAAACTGCACTAATTCATTTCATAATCATTCTATGTAGCATTGAAAGTTATACCATTAGCAAGAAACAAATCCATGAACTCTACTATTTCATAAAAGTTTCATATTGGAGCATATGTTTTATTATATTTGTTGGCAGTGAGCACACATGTTTTTTACGCAAAATATTACAGTTATAAATAGGACAACAAGCAGAATCATAGATCTATTAGCCTTAAGGTATCCAACTACGTTCAGAAGCGTGATTTTGCAAAAGCGTATAAAAGGATAATATTTATGATATTTAGTGCCCCTTATATATTATAAAATGTATATAAAATTGCTTTAAGAATAGTATTGCAATAAAAAATTATTTAAGTACACTATTTTGACAAAAAATTAAAATAGAATGACCCATTTTCAAAATATTCTCCTTTTGTGAAAAATGCTCCTATTATATTAATACTTTGCTTGTATATAGCTCAGACCTCTGCACAAAGGCTCAACTAGAATTTTTGAAATATATAATTTTGAAGTGGGTTTATCCATGTTTTACGACAACAGAGGGCAGAAATTTTAAGAAAAAAACACCGATAATTATTTCAATTGATGGTAACTCTGAAAAATGTGAATTTTTCGAAAAATCGTAGGAGAGAGAGACTCTGTACAGAGGTCTGAGCTATATACAGGCAAATTATTATTATAACAGAAGCATTTTTTACCAAAGGAGAACATTTTGAAGAAAATGTATTCTTTTTTCCCGAAATATTGCATTTAAATAATTGTTTTTTCAAATTGTCCTATAAACAATTTTATACATGTGTTCTAATCTAAGTTACACTAAATATCACAAAGTTATCCAATTATGTGCTATTTTAAAATAACGGTTCTGTACTTTGTCGGATACCTTAAAAACAAAATCATTTTCTGCTTTCGAGAAAAACTTGTTACTTTCATCACGCAGAGTAATTTCAGTCTTTTCAAAAAGCACTGTAAGAATGAAATTAAATATTTTATTAAAACTTATAATCCTTTTTTGCCTTCATAGTTCAAAGTAAATTATGTTCATATTTATATTAGCTTTTATTTATTGATACTACAATATGATTAATCAAAAAATTACCTATTTATGAACATGAACTGCCGGCTTCATCTATAGTTGAAAAAAAAAAAGAAAAATGAGAGTTCTAATTACACTAAGCTTAAAAAATAAAAGTTAACGAATGTATGAATATACAGGGTGCCCAGCCTTAATGTGACCCAATAGCTAATTTCCGAACCATTCGGCTTAGATATGAACGTCCAATTTGAAAAAGGTTTTTAAAAAGGTAAAAAAAGTTTTTAAATGCTTTTCGAACCACAATACCCATTTACAAAAATTTAATTTTTATACGGGCCCCAGGTCCTATCAGTCTAGCAGTATTCAAAAACAAATTAAAAACAAAAAGTTTCATTTATTACAATAAAAACTGACCGAGTTATGGAACTTAGGAAACCATATATTTCATGCATTTTCTGCGCCATTTTCAAGAAGCTAGTAAGGGGCCGTCTCCAAACTGAAATTAATTGGAACTTTGAAAGGAAACTTTCGCTCTTACACGTCACTCTTATGCAAATCGTTTTTAAATTTAAAGTTGGTATTACAATAATTAAGTTCTTAAGAATTAAAATTTATTCTGTGTACATGTAAAACATAGACAAAATAAAATATTTCGGAGGAAGAAAACATTTTAAAACATTTCATAAAAAAAAGGTTTATTTGCCGCGACTTCTGACTGATTTGCTACGGTACTCATCATAGCGACCGTTAAAAATTTGTTCTGTACTCGTTTGCAACTGCATACAGTGGTATTCAGATATTACAAATTCTAGAAAGTAAAAACGAGATGTATACAAATAAAGAATACTGCGAAATGGTACTGTTGTATGGGCAGTATAATCACAATAAGAGAGATGCGGCAAGACTTTATGCCATTAAATTTCCCAGTCGAATACATTAATCTTATTGTACAATTGCTCGTGCTGTTCAACGCTTATAAAAAAACTGGGAGTTGTCATAGACGTATTCCCTTGTCTCGTGCCACATCGTGCTTGCGGATACCCGCTAAGGATGTTCCAAGATATGCTCTGGTTCATCCTGAAAGTAGTGTCCGGGATATTAACAAGACTTTTCCTACTCAAAATCGATTGTGTGGAACATATTACATACGTAAGGTGCATATCCTTATCATTCAGTCCTGGCGTAGGAACTAATGCTTGGAGACTAGGTAGCGTCGTTTTGATTTTAGAAATTTTGGGTTAAACACACTGGATGAAAATCTAGTTTTTCAATTGAAGTTTGTGGTCGGATAAATGCCAGTTCTCGAGGAAAGGCACTATTAGTACACATAATACGCACTATTGGTCCCTCGAAAACCCACATCTAATATGAACGAATCGGCACCAAGTGCATTGGTTGGTGAATGCCTGGTGCGGAAAATGGAAGAGCACCCTAATTGGCCCAATATATTTCGATGTATCTTTAACATCAGAGAAATACACGGAAATGTTTTCTGGACCGTTAACCACAAATCTGCACAACAATGTACATTTTTGGCATAGACATTTGACAATCGAATAATCGACAACGGAGATCCACAGGGGTGGCCCCCGCGATCACTCGACCAAAGTCCTCTGTATTTCTTTCTCTGGGGCTTCCAAAAAAGCACCACAAATTAATCTGATTTTCTCAATCCAATCAGCATTAATTGCAGGTCTGTGACACCAACTATATTGCAGAAGCTACAGAGGGAATTTCTGACGCGGGTTCAGTACTGCATTTCTGCGAAAGGCAGCCAATTTGAACATTATTTAAGTTAATTTGGTAATTCTGATATAATAAAGCCCCTGATTAATGATTGGATCATCATTCCACATTATGCTATAATTTGAACGACAAATCATGTATTCTTTCCCTGCTATTTTAATCTTTTCGGTACAAGTTTCCTTTCTTTAATTTAACTTTTATTGTTTGCCATACAGTAACACAAATTGTCAATCTACGATGTTAACTACAATGTTTCTTGATTAATATGATGTTTTTCTTTTGATTTTTCTGTAGATAGTGAATTACTGTTCTCTAAACTCAATTTATATAAGAACCACTTTTCTGAGCAATTCAGATGCTTCAACTTTATGTAGGCATAACTCGGTCAGATTTTATCGTAATGCAATGAAGGTTTTTGTGTTTACTTTATTTTTGTGTACTACATCCTTTCCAGAATATAATTGATAGGACCTGGGGACCTTATAAAAATTAAGTTTTTGTAACTTTTTTGTAAATGGGGTTTTTGGTTCGAAAAGCACGTAAAAACATTATTTGCCTTTTCTAAAGTATTTTTCAAATTGGAAGTGCATATCTAAGCCGAATGGTACGGTAATTAGCTATTGGGTCACATTAAGATTGGACACCCTGTATATCTATACATATATATATATATATATACACTCACGTTTGTGTAAATTGCTACACCATGAATGAAATGTA
The DNA here is from genome assembly GCA_019973935.1 of Trichonephila clavipes. Taxonomy (NCBI): domain Eukaryota; kingdom Metazoa; phylum Arthropoda; class Arachnida; order Araneae; family Nephilidae; genus Trichonephila; species Trichonephila clavipes. Next base: position 274,126 of record BMAU01021240.1, read on the forward strand.
TTTTTCGTATGACTGATAGTGTAGTTAAAATAAACAATACATTTACAACAAACAATAGTAAAAATGAAAAAAAAGGTCAAAAATCACTTTGTGTGTTAGCTAGGTGCAACAATGAAAATCTGTATACGTCATGGCATTGAATAAAACAAATACCACTTGTAAGTCTGGGAAATTGCATTCCAAATGGCTTCAAGTTGATGCTAGGCTGCATTCTCATTGTGTACCCCACCAGGTGTAGAGAGAGGGTCACCGACCATTTAAACTCTAGACAAATTCAAAGGGCAACATATCCCCAAAATTATTCACTGAGAAGCATGAACACTTACATTAAGTAGACGCAGTACGATTCAATTGAACAAAATTGGTCAAACAATCAAATTTAAGTTTTGTAGCCTGAATTATTTTTTATATAATTCACCATAACCTAACAAAATTTGAAAGCTCTAAATATAAAAAAACGCAGAATTATGATACATTTTACGTCCGTTTTTATTGACTTCCCTATTTCAAATCAAAACTTTAAACTTACTTTCCTCAGAAAGATAAAATGTCTAGTCTGTTTTCATTTAAAATGCAAGGACTTTTTTTTCTATCGTGCCTAATGTTTTGATTTTTTTAACTCATTGCCAATAGTATATAAAGCAAAAGTTGGTATGCATTTTTGAATCAAAACAATACTTACTTTTTAAAAAAATAATTGAATTCAGAATTTATACATTTTTTAAGAAATTTTCACTAAGCATTCATTAAAAGAGGTATTGTGCAAATACCAATCATGTTATCACAAAATCCATACCAACTTTTGTTACACATAGGTTGACGTACTTGTAAATCAAATTTCATGCGTGTACGTAAATTTTTGTTGGAGGAGTAGCATTTTAAAATCACTTCACAAATTTTAAGTTTTTTCCTGAACAAATTATATGGATAAATGAAATTTGAATGAATTTTTAATGAAATTTGAGCACAAAATCTGTTTTACATAGCATACGCACATAGGAGGCAACCCCAAAAAAATTAAAAATCTTTAAATTAAAATTTTTTGCTTAATTCGAATCATGTCCCTTTAACCGACTTAAATGCCACGCCTGAAATGTATCGAAGAATGGGACGACTTCGGTATCAACCAATTCCTTTATGTAGTGAACTCTATTGAGGGTGCTTGCAATTTTCGCTATACGGTATCGATAATTATATCCAATGTCTCCCACATCATGTAATGCATCTGTAGGGTATGAAGCTAGAAAATGTACTGTAGAAGCATATGTCCCCGTCTATAATATTTGACATGTACTCTTCTATCATTTTACTCTGGATTCATTGGAGAAAACAACTTGTTGCTACGTGACACTCCACATACTGCTGAGCTCATTGAAGTCGAAGGCGTCTATGATTCAGTAACAAGGTATACTGGGTAGAAGATCTCTTCTAAGCATTGATGCTATAACAGAGACTACGAACCTTGGTACTACACAACAAATCACTTGTAACCATGTTTAGACGTTGAGCTAACACACGAAAGGAACGCTGTACACTCAAACATGTATAAATAGGGCTTCTGTCACCCAGTGTTGTTGTACTGTTGTGCATCCTCCTGACAGGTGTTCGCTTTGATTAGTTCTCTCCTCGTTTGTTTCAAACATGCGTGACTATTCTGACATTTCATTGCGGTCAATCTGCGACTTCTCAAAACAAAATCCTGTCTCTCACATACTGATGATACAGCCTCGCAGAAACTCTCTTAGTTGTACCCACAGATTTTGACTGGCCTCACTGACCACAAATTCAACCTTTAACACATACAAAGACGATAAACAGATGCCAATGCATGAATGTAATATGTTATGCATTTTTTATGATTTTATTTTACATGCCGTCTTATCAGCTTTATAATAGCATTTTTTCTACTTTCCATTCACTAGAGCAAAAACTACAAATGTTTTAGTAAAAACAGATGTCTTAACTTTATACAAGATGCCAACCTTTCTAATGCGCTTTACTCGATATGTGTTTGTTCGAAAAGCTTAAACGCGGACAGCGATTGCTCAAAATGTTTTGAAAAAAAATTTGCTGAACTTTTTCTTTGTATGTCCTGTATAACATTAGAAGTGTTTTGACCTTTATATTTATCAATCACTGTTTTATTTAAAAATTTACAGTCCTTTATGTGAATATAATCGCTGTTTTTTAAAGCAATTTCATATAATCACTAAGATAAATTGCTCTAGTTTTTGTAAAAATTATAGTTTCTCTTATCCTGAAGGTTATTTTAAAAATCAATTAGAAAGTATCACATCAAAATTGAAAAATTGAGAATTTGTTCATAAAATCTTTGTACAGATTGGGCCCAGATTATATAATTTTTTGTGCATTTTCATCAGTTTCTCCAATTTTATAATAATAACTTTTTTCTGTTTCGAAATTAAGGATTTTTTCATTAAAATATACTAAATAAATCTAAGTATCACCAAAAATCCCCATATCTCCATGATTTTTTAAAAAAAGTTGTCGCAAGTATTCGTATACCTTTAATTACAGTTAGGCAGATAAAAGACTAAAGTGAAAGTAGTAAAATATTAGAATATTTATAGTAAACGCGCGTACGATGGGTTGAATTGTCTGCATTTGAGAATAAAAATATTGGTTCTCTAGAAAACAACTATATTTGATGTATCTAAGTTTGAAAATGTAAATTTAAATGCAACACATAAGCAATGACTTAAATACATTACAAATTATCATTTAGAGGAAAATAAAGATATTTAAAAGTATGGAACATTTTTACAAATATTTATACTTAAATTTAAATCAACATTTATAGTAAACCAATTGAAAAATTACCTGTTGTTGAGGAGAAGACTTGTTAGATTAATCTAAGGATAAAAAAAATAATAATAATGCAAGTATCGTGACTCAAATTTATGACAATATGTGAATCGGACATGAAAATAGAACTTTTGAATTTGTATGAAAGAGTCGTTTTACCGCTTTCCTTACAAATTTAAAAAAAATGCAAAAAAAAACTTTACATTTTGTTATTGTATTATTAAATACAAAGAAACGAAACAATCAATATATGTAGATTTTAAGTTGAATTTTTAATTTTTTACAGGCGTAAAAACATTCAGTTTTGTTATTAGCTTACTACCGAGTAGTTTTGGGCATTTGGAAAAAAAGTTAAATATTATTTTTTGTATGATATTTTTGAAAGGTGGGACAACTTAAAGTGATACTGGGCATTATATACACTGGTATCTCGTCTCTTTTCTAACTAATTTACCTCTGGAATCCCTTTTATGAGAGCACAGAATACACGATCTAGTTAGATTTGATTTTTTTATGAGCAGGAATAGCATTTGGAAAACGCCCTGAGGTTAACTTGAGTGGTGATGGTCTAATGCTGGGTCTTCCTGGTGTGGCAGAACACTGGTCAAGATAACTTTCAAAATTATTTTCCATTCTACACTGTTTAGTCGATCGGGGACCTCCTGATTTACAGTACAAAATGTAGGCTACATACAGAAGCATCAATTCCACTATTTTCAATGTCCACCTTTTCATAAACACTATCTGAAAAATCATCGTTTTTTTATCTTGCATCATCGTCTTTATTTTACTTTTTTCAACGAAACTATCATTCTTTAAACTTCTCTAATTTTTCAAGCCGACGTGTACTAGACAATAAGGAAAACAAGTGACCAGTCACACCTAAAGATTTGCGAAATCAACAAAACTTTGCAAACTTCCAATCAAAACTGAATATTTCCTTTCATTTCCGTCAGGCCGAGTAAAACCGTGTAAAACTTATCGTAATGACGTATTATGATTTCCCCAAATTTTGTCGGGACAATAATTAACAGCAATATATACGAACCCTAAGTAAATTGGGATAATCAGGCAAGTGATTAATTTTTATATGTACTGCATAACTTTCTGCTTTAAAAAATAACACACATTAAGGTACTCAATCTAAAAATTAAGCAAATAAAGAGTGTTTTTTTTTCAGGTATAGTAGTTTAAGTTGGCATTACTTTCCAAGATGGCGACCGATTTAACAGCTGTCAAGTGATTTATTCTCAGTCTGGTTTGGCAATTCATCAAAACGATCATCAAGCAAGGCGTGGATTCGTCGAGTGGGCCCAAAACGAGATTGCCGTTGTTCCCGATTTTCATAAGCGAATTTTGTTTAGCGATGAAGCGCACTTCTAGTTGAATGGCTACGTCAACAAACAAAAGTGCCGCATTTGGAGTGAAGCTAATTCACAAGTGCATGCCGAAACAACGTTACATCCAGAAAAACTGACTGTTTGGTGCGCTTTATGGGCTGGTGGAATCATTGGTCCGTACTTCTTCAAAAACGATGAAGGCCACAACGTTACAGTCAATGGTGATCGGTATAGAGCCATAATTACTAACTTTTTCATTCCTGAATTGAACAACCATGATGTCCAGGAGCTGTGGTTCCAACAAGACGGCGCAGCATGTCACACAGATCGTGCCACAATCGATTTATTGAAAGACACGTTTGGTGACCGCCTAATTTCGTATATTGGACCTGTGAATTGGCCTCCAAGATCTCGTGATTTAACACCACTAGACTATTTTCTGTGGGGCTATGTAAAGTCATGGGTCTATGCGGATAAGCCACAAACGCTTGACCATTTGGAAGGCAACATTCGCCGTTTTATTGCCGATATACGGCCACAAATGTTGGAAAAATCATCCAAAATTGGACGTCCAGATTGGACTACATTCGAGCCCGTCGTGGCAATCATATACCAGAAATCATATTTAAAATGTATTGCCACAAGATTATCTTTTGAATAAAAAAAATTCATGTCAATCGAATAATACATCGTTGTTTTATTGCAATTTAAAGTTCTATACCTCTCAAAAAAACACACACCCTTTACTATTCTCTTCCCAAGAATTCTAAATTAAATTAAGATAATGAATTGCATACTTAAACTGCGTTCATTTAAAAATTAGTAAATAAAAAATCAAGACTAAAGTAAAAGAATAAGAGAATTTTTAACAGAAACAGTTGTATGATATAATCACAGAGAATGAATTCAAATCACATGATGAAAAGATAGACATGCTTCACGAATCCAAGAGTGAAAAGGTTATGAAATGCAATACAAATGTAAGGATTGTTAAGAATTAATTTATTTGAAAAGATTGAAGAGGGTAACCATATTCAAATTTACATAATACAAATTAATGTGAAAATGCTGGAAATATTTTTTTCAGGTAATAAAAAGTGTTACATTCTTGTGGAGTTGAAATCATATGATATGTTGCATGACTAATATTTACCTGATTCTGAAGAAGAGGAAGAGCTGCTTGACGAATCTAAGAAAGAAAAGGATATTCAGTGTAATATAAATTTATGCTCTGCATGAATTTAGATGGCAATAGTGAACCACACACTCACACACACACACACACAAGCGGTACATTGAAATTTATATCATATAAGTAATTGTTAATTTATCGTATAATTTTAGATACAGTAGAGTGCTATATTCTCGTGGAGTTGGATTCATATATTATGCTGCATGCCTAAAGCTCTTTTCACACCAAACAATTCCGAGTCTGTAGCAATCTTTCCAATTTACAGAGATTCTGAATGAACAGAAATTTGCCTTCACACAGCTACGGGTCAATCATTCTTCCGTCAGTTGTTGTCGAACATGGCTGGTGTTTTTAATGTTTGAAGACGATTAACGTTTCAAATTATTAATTTCACAACTGTATCCTTATTCATTTATTTTCTGATTGAAATACATAAAACAAAAAAATATAAGAACGCTTTTATTTATTTATTTTTCTATATTTTGCCTGTTAGTATCAAGTGTAATTATAGTCTGAAAAGTAGTAACAAATAATAAATATGTATTGTAACTATATTATAATGCAATTAGTTTTACAAATAATATATCTAATCTTTTTAAATGGCATTTCAAATGATGTTATATGCTACAGCTTTTGTAGCATATAACAACTATTTTTTATTATGTATCTAATAATTCTTTACTAATATATTAATGAATTAAAAGTTTAACATGCTATTTACATTTTGTTTGCTTCATACAACAATATTTGAGATCTATGCTGTAATATGGAATCTTTTAAAAAGATAAAAATTACCGACAATATCGGCATTTTATTTTATTTTAGCATTCTTATAAATATTTAAGTTTTTTTCTCTCCCAAAATTAAATAAATTCTAATCAAATAGATCTCTGAAGCTATTTCCAACATTCTTCAGAATATTCCCTCCCTTCCTATAAAAAAAACACATTTTGCTTTAAATTATTAAAAACTAAAGAATGAAGTTTTCAAATTTCTAAAATTGAATAAAATAATACATGCAAGATTAATTTTATTATTTGCGCAAGATTAACTGAGATAAAATACATACTATAAACTCGGTGACAAGAACTAGAGTGTTTACATAATGAAAAGGAATTCTATGAATTCCACACAAAAATATAAGCGCCATCTATATTGGCATAAGAACGAATTCATGCTACCTTAACAAGAAATTCATTGTCTTCAAACATCTAAAATCAATTTCTTTAATAGAAACTGTATGAGAAAAAATCAATAATAACATAAAAAACAATAAAAGTAAACACTCTATTTGTTTGTATCCACTTTTCTCTTTAAGAAATAGCACTCGGATGCTTCTGAATGAGGGAAGAAAATTTGACCTGCGGAATCACGCAAAAATGAGAATGACAATGGATAGAACTGGTTTTGTTTGGTGTAAAGAAAGGAAGTGAATCTTGGCTTATTTGAGCTGGAAAATTCGAAGCCAAATTTTGGTCAATTAGACAAGTTTGATGGTGAATGAATCGGAGACGTTTGGTGTGAAGGAAGCCTAACATTTACCTGATTCTGAAGAAGAGGAAGAGGTGCTTGACGAATCTAAGGAAGAAAAGGATATTCATTGTAATATAAATTTTTGCTCTACAGGAATTCAGATTGCAAATGTGAACCACACACAGGAGCGGTGCATTAAAATTTATATCATATAAGTAATTCTTAATTTGTCGTATACTTTTAGGTAGAGTAGAGTGTTATATTCTCGTGCAGTTCGATTCATATATGTTGCATGTCTAACATTTACCTAATTCTGAAGAAGAGCAAGAGCTGCTTGACGAATCTAAGATAGAAAAGGATGTTCAGAGTAATAAAAATTGATGCTCTGAATGTGTGTGTGTGTGTGAATTTACATGACATTTGTAAACAAACTAGTAGATTGAAATTTAGGATATAAGTAATTGTTAAGTTGTATAATATAAGGTGCAGAAGAGTGTTATATTTTCGTGGAGCTGGATTCAAATGATATGTTGCATGTCAAATATTTACCTGATTCTGAAGAAGAGGAAGAACTGCTTGACGAATCTAAGAGAGAAAATGATATTCAGTTTAATATGAATTTTTGCTCTGTATGAATATCGATGACAATTGTTAACAAAGGGGTACATTGAAACTTATATGATATAAGTAATTGTTAATTTGCCGTAGAATTTGAAGTACAGTAGAGTGTTATATTCTCGTGGAGACAGATTTAAATGTTATGTTGCATGTCAAATATTACCTGATTCTGAAGAAGAGGAAGAACTGCTTGACGAATCTAAGAGTGAAAAGGGTATTCAGTTTAATATGAATTTTTGCTCTGTATGAATATCGATGACAATTGTGAACAAAGAGGTACATTGAAACTTATATGATATAAGTAATTGTTAATTTGCCGTAGAATTTGAAGTACAGTAGAGTGTTATATTCTCGTGGAGACAGATTTAAATGTTATGTTGCATGTCAAATATTACCTGATTCTGAAGAAGAGGAAGAACTGCTTGACGAATCTAAGAGAGAAAAGGATATTCAGTTTAATATGAATTTTTGCTCTGTATGAATATCGATGACAATGGTAAACAAAGGGTACATTGAAACTTATATGATATAAGTAATTGTTAATTTGCCATATAATTTGATGTTCAGTAGAGTGTTATATTTTCGGGGAGACAGATTTAAATGATATGTTGCTTGTCAAATATTACCTGATTCTGAAGAAGAGGAAGAACTGCTTGACGAATCTAAGAGAGAAAAGGGTATTCAGTTTAATATGAATTTTTGCTATGTATGAATATCGATGACAATTGTTAACAAAGGGGTACATTGAAACTTATATGATATAAGTAATTGTTAATTTGCCATATAATTTGATGTTCAGTATAGTGTTATATTCTCGTGGATACAGATTTAAATGATATGTTGCATGTCACATATTTACCTGATTCTGAAGAAGAGGAAGAACTGCTTGATGAATCTAAGATAGAAAAGGATATTCAGTTTAATATGAATTTTTGCTCTGTATGAATATCGATGACAATTGTAAACAAAGGGGTACATTGAAACTTATATGATATAAGTAATTGTTAATTTGCCGTAGAATTTGATGTACAGTATAGTATTGTATTCTCGAGGAGACAGATTTAAATGATATGTTGCATGTCAAATATTTACCTGATTCTGAAGAAGAGGAAGAACTGCTTGACGAATCTAAGAGAGAAAAGGATATTCAGTTTAATATGAATTTTGCTCTGTATGAATATCGATGACAATTGTGAACAAAGGGGTACATTGAAACTTATATGATATAAGTAATTGTTAATTTGCCGTAGAATTTGATGTACAGTAGAGTGTTATATTCTCGTGGAGACAGATTTAAATGATATGTTGCATGTCAAATATTACCTGATTCTGAAGAAGAGGAAGAACTGCTTGACGAATCTAAGAGAGAAAAGGATATTCAGTTTAATATGAATTTTTGCTCTGTATGAATATCGATGACAATTGTAAACAAAGGGGTACATTGAAACTTATATGATATAAGTAATTGTTAATTTGCCGTAGAATTTGATGTACAGTATTGTGTTGTATTCTCGAGGAGACAGATTTAAATGATATTTTGCTTGTCAAATATTTACCTGATTCTGAAGAAGAGGAAGAACTGCTTGACGAATCTAAGAGAGAAAAGGATATTCAGTGTAATATGAATTTCTGCTCTGTATGAATATCGATGGCAATTGTGAACAAAGGGGTACATTGAAACTTATATGATATAAGTAATTGTTAATTTGCCGTAGAATTTGATGTACAGTATTGTGTTGTATTCTGGAGGAGACAGATTTAAATGATATGTTGCTTGTCAAATATTTACCTGATTCTGAAGAAGAGGAAGAACTGCTTGACGAATCTAAGAGAAAAAAGGATATTCAGTGTAATATGAATTTCTGCTCTGTATGAATATCGATGGCAATTGTGAACAAAAGGGGTACATTGAAACTTATATGATATAAGTAATTGTTAATTTGCCGTAGAATTTGATGTACAGTATTGTGTTGTATTCTCGAGGAGACAGATTTAAATGATATGTTGCTTGTCAAATATTTACCTGATTCTGAAGAAGAGGAAGAACTGCTTGACGAATCTAAGAGAGAAAAGGATATTCAGTGTAATATGAATTTCTGCTCTGTATGAATATCGATGGCAATTGTGAACAAAGGGGTACATTGAAACTTATATGATATAAGTAATTGTTAATTTGCCGTAGAATTTGATGTACAGTAGAGTGTTGTATTCTCGTGGATCTGAATTAATGTATCCGTCTACTTGCGACACCTTTTTTTTTTGAAAAAAAAAGGATATATGGATATTTTGTGATTTTCAGATTTTAAGTATATTTAAAGGAAAATATCCTAAATTTGAAAACAGATAAAAAAGTATTATTATTAAAATGGGAGGAAAATGGCGAAAATGTACAAAAAATTACATAAACGAGGCTCTCTGTATGCAAAAACTTTAGTACGGAATTCTTAATTTTTCAATTTTGATGCAATATTTTGTTTTTCACGTTTGAAATAACCTTCAGTATAAGATATATATTAATTTTTACACAAACAAGAGCAATATATCTTAGTGATTACATGGAATAGCTTAAAAACAGTGATTATATTCACATAAAGGACTGCACATTTTTAAATAAAACAGTGATTGATAAATCGGAAAGTCAAAGCATTTTTACTTTTAAATAGAAAATACACAAAAAATTTCAGAAAATTATTTTAGAAACTTTTTGAGCATTCGCTGTCAACATGTGAGCTTTTTTAGAAAAACACATTTCTAGAAAGTTAAGTTTATCTAAGTTTTTAGTTAGCTAAGCGCTAGTTAGTAACACATTAAGTTATTAGTTTGTTAGTTAGTTAATCACATTTTAAAGTTTGATATCTTGTGTAAAGTTATCGTATTTGCCTTTAATAAAATACCTGTAGCTTTGTTTCTAGTGAATGGAAAATAAAAAAAAAAACTTTGAATTTATATTAAGTTAATAAGATGACCTATGAATAAAATCATGAAAAGAATTCGTCCTTTTTTGGAAAAAATAATGATTTTAGGATAATCGGATACATTGATATGATATGTAGTAAGTGTGCTAATTTAATGATTCTGACGAAGAGGAAAAGCTGCTTGACGAATCTAAGAGTGAAAAGGACGTTGAGTGTTATATAAATTTATGCTCTGTATGTATTTAAATGGCAATTGTGAATAAAGCGGTACATTGAAATTTATATGATATAAGTACTTGTTAATTTGTCATATAATTTTAGGTACAGTAGAGTGTTGTATTCAGTTGGAGCTGAATTAGTATGATATGTTGTATGTCTGATATTTACCTGATTCTGAAGAAGAGGAAGAGCTGCTGGATGAATCTAAGAGGGAAAAGGATATGTAGTGTTCTAAATGAATTTAGATGGAAATTGTGACAATGCGGTATATTCAAATTTATAACATATGATTTATTGTTCAAATGTCGTTTTTTTAAGTATAGTAGAGTGTTACATTCTCTTGGAGCTGAATTAGTATGGTATGTTGTACGTCTGATATTTACCTGATTCTGAAGAAGAGGAAGAACTGCTTGACGAATCTAAGATGGAAAAGGATATTTAGTGTATTATAAATATAATCGGTGCTTTAAATGAATTTAGATGTCAATGGTAAACAAAGAGGTGATATTCAAATTTGTATCTTACAATTTATTGGAATTTTACTCCTTAAGAACTAGTTTTTATTTAAATATTCGCTATGGAAATTATATGAAAATTGAAATCTGCAAGCCTTAAAAAATACGATACGCTGTGTTTTGCGAATGCACCAAATAGCGGTTAGAAGAAAGCATGTACTTTAGCACTCTATAGGTTAGCCATGCATTTTTTAATGGTCATTTTACTGGACTTCTGATATATAGATGGAGGGTTCTATACTTCGAGTAGTTCTGGCAACGTTTTTTGAACTTAGCTTTTAATGAAAATTTATTGATTTATAACTGTTATTTAAAACAATAATAAGTATCCTTTATTTTAAAATGTCGCCTTATATTTAATCTACAATTTTCATTAATGTAGTTAGCTGTTTCATTAGAATATTTAATTTTTTTTATGATTTTTTAGCCTTTTTGAGTAAATTAGGTTTTTTGTTTTAGTGCGTTTTCTTATGGAAAAATTTCTCATGAGAAACTGGAAAATATATATTAATAATCAATTGTATAATGCTAATTCCCTGGAAAGAATGAATTGTAATAAAACTACAAATATGTTGTATTATTATAATATATTTAACATCATATACGTTTCACTTTTTCAATAAAGGTTTCTTCCATTTGTCAACCCTTCTGTTAATTTTTGATGTACAGTAAGAAACAATTGAAAGAACCATATGGTGAAACATTTATGTCATTTTAAATGATTTTCTTGTGTAAAGAATGCGCGTAATGAATATTTGAAAGCTATTTCATCCTTTTAAACTCTGAGAGTTTTTATTCTTATATATATACCTATCTATCTATCTATGTATATGTTACCGTTAAAGCGTGAAATAAATCCGTTATTTCATATAATAACTAGGTATTTCATGAAATAACTAAATCAGTCCGTTCAAGTATAAAAAATTATCGAATTTTTCAATTGAACTAGGTATTATCAAGAATAACGATTACTTGATCGTTAAAGTATGAAATACGACTCTCATAGGTTCTTCGAACCGGTTCTAGCTGCTTTGGTAAGAATGTTTTCAATAAGACGGAATAATTCACAAAAGTATGTCGAAACACCGTTACATCCAGAAAAATTGACTGTTTGGTGCGCTTTATGGGCTGGTGGAATCATTGGTCCGTACTTCTTCAAAAACGATGAAGAACACAACGTTACAGCCAATGGTGATCGGTATAGAGCCATGATAACTAACTTTTTCATTCCTGAATTGAAGAATCATGATGTCCAGGAGTTGTGGTTTCAACAAGATGGCGCAACATGTCACACAGCTCGTGCCACAATCGATTTATTGAAAGACACGTTTGGTGACCGCCTAATTTCACGTTTTGGACCTGTGAATTGGCCTCCAAGATCTTGTGATTTAACACCGCTAGACTATTTTCTGTGGGGCTATGTAAAGTCATTGGTCTATGCGGATAAGCCACAAACGCTTGACCATTTGGAAGATAACATTCACCTTGTTATTGCCGATATACGGCCACAAATGTTGGAAGAAGTCATCGAAAATTGGACGTCAAGATTGGACTACATCCGAGGCAGGCGTGGCAGTCATATGCCAGAAATCTTATTTAGAATGTAATGCCACAAGAGTATCTTTCGAATAAAAATATTATGTCAATCGAATGATACATTGTTGTTTTATTGCAATTTAAAGTTCTATACCTCTAAAAAAACACCCTTTATAATATAAATTTAATCATTGCTCTGAATGAATTTAGATGACAATTGTTAACAAAGCGTTACATTTAATAATTTCTTTAATAATTTAAATAATTTCTTTTTAAACTGTCGAATAGTTTTCAGGTATAGTAAAGTGTACTGAAAGTACAAAATAATGATCGTTGCATTTTTTGCTATGGCAATTTTGGCGAGGTTTCACTATCAGCGATTTTCATAATTATGTACCCCATTTTCATAGTTGTGGACAATGAAGCTGACAACCTGAAATATTTTAACTATGTTTTTAAGTGGTGAATTAAAAGTCAATTTCCCATTTTTCTTATGGCCTTTGAAAAAAGACACGACATTTGAATCAAAAAGTTAATAGCTTCATTGTTTATAAAATAAGTGCAAGAAACTTTTCCTCATGTGCCAAATTTTACTATTCGTGTTTTTTCCAATGTTTGAAAAAAAATAATTAAATATTAGGGATTTTTTTCTTTAAAAAAATTGTTTATTTTTTGTGTTATTTATGTAGTTCTTAATTTTTTCTTTAAAATTGACCATTGTTTGTCATCAATAATTTGTTTTTAATTTGGAAGAATTAAATTAAGAAATAAGTCATGAAAGTTTTTTCTATATGTTTCTATAAGTTTCAAAACTTTTCCACGAATTAAGTATTTACCTATAAAACCTGACCCCCTCTTTCTTCTAAAAATAGAACTGCTGTGAAAGAAATATGGCAGTAAAATTGGAACTTAATTTAAACGTTGCCTTGGGTATTTCCTTTCTAGAAAACTCCTTAACCATCCACTGGGTGCGCTTCAAAAAGTTCCGCCCATAGATGAGCTGTATCTCTCCGATGCATACGTTTAAAGAAGTTTCAAGACTTTTATTGATGAGATCTGACATTAAAATATATTTAAAACAAAACCTTATTTAAAATAGAATCAGGAATTGAGATATTTATAAGAAAAAACATGAAAAAGATAATAGTTAGTTATCACTATGTCACCCTGTTTACATTTTATGATGCCTTGGTGCAGTCTTCACAAATCCCCTTACAATGTTCAGGGGATTTGGATTTTTCGTGTAATGCATTACGAAATTTTCTTTTCTTGATGTCCTGATAAGAAGGAACAGTACCTTTTTTTTTAATCTTCTGTTGATGTTTCGCTTGGTTTCTTGCCTTGGATGGGGAGTTGTATATATCAGATATTTCTTCAATCTTTTGTCAAAATTAGGGGTGTCCAACCCTCGTCCCGGAGGCCACATGTGGCCCACCTTGAATAATTTTGCGGCCCGCGAGATTCTTTTGAACTTTACAAAGTTCCTCTATTTTGTACAATTTTTTTAAAAGAGTTTTTTTTTTTTTGTGTAAAAAATAATTTCTCCATAACTGTGTTATTATTTTGTCACGTTGGTCTGTTATTTCTTATTTCTCTATTTTTTAAAGTTGAAATTTATTAAACATAAACCGTGCTCAAACTTAATGCATGAAAACCGGCAACATCAATTACGATACGAAAATATACATACATTGAGATTGACTTGCAAAAACTAAGTGAAAGAGTTGAGAAACAGATACCTCACTAATTAAATAAATTAAACATTATTTGACCATTGCATTATCATTATTATACTATCTATGTTGATATACATGAAAAACGATGATAATAGTAATACTATATTAGTATGTTTTAAATTGTCACTCTAAAAAATGTTTGCAATGGATCCAAATCTTATATAAAGATATATATTCTTATTTGCAGCCAGCGGAATTGTAAAGTTCTTCTGAAGTAGCCAGCGGAATTGTAAAGTTCTTCTGAAGTAGCCTGCGTGGCCGCGGTAGCCGAGTGGTATAGGTATCGGACTGTGGCTTGCTTTGTCACAGGTTCGAGCCCAGTACCACTAAAGACCCACCGTGTAGGGCAGCGATGCACGTTAAATCTGTCGAGAGCTGAAACGTCCTCCCGTTGGTGTGGTGTGGTAGTTAGGAGAGGGGGGTGCCAGCTCAGGTGTCGTCCACGTCACTTGACCATGGTTCAAAATTACGTGGTCCGTCGCCAAAAGCCCTCGTGTAGCTGAACAGTGCGACGTTAATATTCAATCAATCAATCAATCAATCAATCTGAAGTAGCCTGCGAGGTGATATGGGTTGACCGCCCCTGGTCAAAGTGAATGAGGTATGTGAATATTACTCTCAGATCAGCTTCGCAGGTGTTCATGATCTAGCTTACTTAGATATGTGCACGATAGTTTGAGTGATTTTGATTCCCATATAGGTATTTTGGGAGTTTATTGCAGCTATATTGATGATGAAAAAAATATAGTCACTGACTAGACGCGCTACATCTTTCAGTTGTATTTGACTTCCCAGAAAAAAAAAACAGAAAAACTATCAAACAGAAGCTACAAAATACTTATTTTGAATTACTTTGGTATAAAACAGAAAACTACACAATTTTACTAGGAAATAAGTCAAAATTTTCAGAATAGTACAAAGTCATATAAACTGGCGCTGTCGGATGTTTTGCATCTATCAGATTCAATGACCTCTGCCACCCAAAATTATAAGAGATTGCTTTCGTCCTTGACACTGAATGCTAAGGCGTGTGACGAAAGGCAGATAAAAGAAGGTGGGTCGTGTTTTATCCTACCGTGTGGACGTAGCACTGAAATTATTTTTACTATGTATCTGGCGGATTCATGCGCCAAACAGAGAGTTAAATCACTCCAAACCAATTCAAATATTAATGAACCAAATGTGTACTCATTAAGAACCAAAAATTTGGAAGCATAATTGTGAGAAAGCTGGTACATGCTTGTATATCCTTACAATGTATTTATTAATTAGAAAATGTTTCATTATTGTTATTTCGTTTTTATTAATTATTATATGTTTCCCTTATTTATTAATTGAAAGTAGATATTTATAAAATCGTACAATCATTCTGAAACTTTCAACCTGAATTTAATGATAGGTGTAATTTAAAATAAAAAAAACCCCAAAAATGATAAAAAAAATAACTGTGAATTTATTTCATAGGCATAGAGCACTTCAGTATTGTGTCATTAATATTGATTTTCATTTCATAAAACTGTGCCGAAAAATGCAAAAAAAATAATAACGTGTTCATCTTCTATGTGTGTAAATTATATTATTCTACTGTTTTATTTTTCAAACTAATTTCAAAGTTTAATCCGGTGTATAACGCACACCTCAACTTTCTAGTTGCAGATTTTTTTAAATTTAAGGTACATTCGCCGTATAACGCACACCCCTTTTTTACGAAAGAAACTGCAATGTACATTAGTAAAGCTAGTATGTTTTAATACCATTTATTCCAGGTTTTACCCTAAGATTTAAAAAAAAAATAGTATGTTTCTAGAAAAACGCAACCCTTTAAGTTCATTAAGTACGACATTTATTTTTAGTAAAGAATATTTCGATCTTTGTAGAAGTCTAATTATTTTTATGCATGTATTTTATTTTTATTTTTGAAACTTGTATTTTTATACCTGGCGTATAAAGTGCATCCGTAAATTCCGATCTTACTTTTTGCATTAAAAGGGCGCGTTATACGCCGAATTTTATGGTAAGTATTAAGATGAATTTTACTCACAGCAGCGACAGTTACAGCGACACAAATTACATTTTTATAATATTAAGTTATATATAAACTTAAGTGAAAGAGTATCAAGACTTATGCTACATATTTTCACTAAAAATCAAGAATATTTTGTAGTATGCGAGTGTTTTGAACCCAAAACAGTCCCTTGAAGAATATAACATTGTCGATTTCTGGACGTATATCGTTTCTTTCAAAGGAAAGTTTTTTGTAATTATTTTACACCTATATTCCTCTTGATCTAGATTATTCGAGCTTACTTCCTGAAAAATGCAAGCTTTTTTTTCTCTTAGATCCTATAATTTAAAAATCGGATTCGCGTTATTTTTTCCCTTTATTTTTATTGAAAATTATTCAAAATTCGACTTCAACTTCGTAATGTATGAAAAAAAATCAATCGAATTTTTCCCCATGTGCATTACCTTATTATTCGTGTTTTGGTGGAAGATAAAAACAATTAATTAAAAATAACGAAATTGAAAATTGTGTGTGTGTTTCGTTTCATAGTTTTTTTTCAAGAATCTTGTATGGAAGCTTTTTCCATACTTATTGTATTTAAAAATCATTGTAATTATATGCTGATGTGGGGAATTTGGAAGCTTTCGGCAGTTCACGTATTCACTCTTCTTCGAAATATCTCCTTCCCCGTGCACATCTTCGCTCTAAAAACTAAATAGAGAGAAAAGAAAGAAAGACACCTGACAAGGAACAGAACTGGAGAAATTTTGAAAAAAAAATTCTAACGACATAAATATAGTGATTATCAGGAAGTATCGACATCGAGATGGATAAGGAAAGGGGAAATTTCTCTGAGAAGAGATAAAGTAAAAAGTTATATATACAGCAAAAGCCTGCCCAACACCGAGCATGACAGCTGATATTCTATATAAGTAACTTTATGCAATGTTTTTAATCAAAATATTGCAACAAATATATTTTATTTGAATGACGTTCCAATTAAAAGGTTTCTCTTATTTTATCTTCCCTTCGATAAGTCCGTAAATTTTGCACACGAGTGTAAAATTTTAATACAATACGGAAATCAAATACTTCATGCAATTTAATTATAACTTTTATTTTATCATTTTAAATACATTATTATCCAGTCCTTTCTTTTTTTAAATGGTTTACAGTAAATATTTGGTTGTTATAGGCAGATAAATATCTGATCAAATGCACATCTAGTTTGAGTAGCTCTACTTTCATTAGTCCACAATTTTTTCACCTTCCTTTTATAGCTTTTCTAACATGTGAAAATTATCCTTTGAAATCTAGGAACTTCTTGTTTATTGTTCATGCATACATTTTTTTTTCATTTCATGTTCTTCAATCAGCATAGGGTTCCTTCCACGTTAACCTAATAAAAAAAGACGCACTTTGAAATGGTTGCCTTTATTTGAAAGATAATTTGACATCTCTATAAACTTTACGAAAGCATCTATTTCTACTGGATCATTAATATCATAAAATAAACAACTTGTAGATTCTTAGACTTCTCTTTTGCATGCGTGGCAATTAGTGTATCCGTCATTCCCACATCAAATTTTACTTTTGATATAGATTAAATTTATATATGTTTATTTTTTCTTTTTAAACTGTTACCATCTTGAAAATTTTTGGATATTTTCCTATTTAAAATACATAACTTTACCAGGTTCTGAGGAAGGATACTTTTGTATATTATTAACTACTGACCTATTGTTTTCATTCATACTCCCACCTTTTCTCTTATTTTAATTTCAGATTCCGCCAGCTTCTTGAATTCCTATAATATTTTGCTCAAATGAAATACCCATAATTTTCAGTTACACATTTTATATTCTAGCCATAATTTCATTATTCCTTATATTGTTTTCTATTTCAAACTGAATAAGCAGTTTATATTTTGTATTTCTTAGAGTGAGTCTGAATTATATTAACGTTTCACTATAAAGCTACCCACAAAGGCTACTTGTGACGGACCTTGTAATTTTGAACCATGGACAAGTGATGAGGATAGTTGAGAGATTTAACGTGTTGTGACCCTCTCTACACCAGTATTCTGTGATACTATGCTAAAACTCACGTGAGTCGTGACCTTGACCACCAAATTATCACGGTCAGTTTTCCTTGGAAGAGAATAATCTGATAATACGCAATTACGACATTAGTCTGTCTTTCTTCGCAGCATGTTTGTTTCACCCTCTTGGTTATTGTCCAGCACTTCTTGTAGCTAGTTAATTCTTACTTATTGTTCTGAAATGCTAATTTTTCAGGGACATTTTTTGTCCATATCTGTTTTAAGATTTCCAAGTTCCTTTAGAAAAAGAAGCATTTGAATAGCTTGCGCTCATTTTTCTACTGGATTGATATGGGTAAAAATACCACAAACACTAACATCATCTACGCAATTCATGTTATGAAATAAACACATTCGCAAAAATTCAGTTTCCTTGTTTACTGGCGTATCGCCATCTCTCGTAACTTCATCAAATATTACCTTGATTTGGGAAAAGTTATTATTTCTTATCTATTTAAATATCAAGAAGTAAATTTGAAAACAAAACCATACCTTTATCTTCCAAAAACCTATATGGCATAATATTTTTTCTGGTTTCAAGATATTCGATAGGTTGTCTGAAAGTTTTGCTCCGGAGTTGTGATTTCATTTTCTCAGTTATTTCACTGAACTCTTGTAAAATTATTCTGAATATATCTTTAGTGACACCCTTGTTATGCATTTCAATGTACTATACGTAAGACAAACTATAATCCGTCCCAATACACTACTACAAGTACGTTTCACAGTCTAAGTTCAATTTTTTTAGTATTAAAAGGTTTTTGCTTGACATGGACTAGTTAACAATATTATCCGATAAAAATTGATCTCTTATTACACATGGAACTAATCACATGGATCATACCAACTGAAAGAGATAAATATTGAGTGGAATTTAAATCCCTGCCTTCGTTTGTACATCATTTGTACTACTGGGATTTATTAGCCATTCATTAAACTAAAGCCTCAGCGTTATATTTATTGCCCGAAATATTCCAAAAAAAGTACATTTTTTAAAGTATAAAACTAATCATAATACGTAACAGAAGGCGAAAATGAAGAACTTTGTCTTAATTTTCAATTTTTTCGCTTCTTTTTTATTTCATAGTTCCGAAGCAACCCCCCTCCCCCTTCTCTTAAAAATTTGTTACATAATGCGTGTTATGAAGAATGTGTTTCATGTATATTAAAATAGTTTATTTCATACTTACAAAATTTCCATGTTCATGCCCCTTTTTCAAACAGCTGAGATTTTTGAATGTGTGTTGATGTATATATGCACAAACAATTTGAAACATTGTGTAATACTAAATCTAACCCGTGCCGTAATTAACCTAGTGGTTAGAGCATCGGACTCCAGACCGAAAGGACTGGGTTCGATGCCCTCAAATACCCTCCGAGTAGACAAGGAGTACGTTCTTGTTAAATCAGTGGGTTCGAAAGTCTTGTGGGCGGTCGCAGCTGAAACCACGAGTGCAGGGGACTGGATAATGTTTCCCTCCCCTCCAGTTCTACACCGAAATTGGGGAGATGGAGATCGGTGGTGTCGCCTTCTATCGTCCCTTTCGGGAATTTCACCGAGCGAAATCATACTGTCACCAGCATGGTGCTAAAGACTAAGGCCAATGACAGGCGCACATCTAGCCCCTTACCACGAGGAATTTTGTGGATCTTGATCTGACTACGTCAGACAGGTGACATGAGCAACAACAACAACTAAGTCTTACTTTGCAATGAGGGTAGAGGTAACATAGAGTTTTTGGATTACCTTTCCTTTTTCACATTTGTTCTCAATTAACAAGTTGCACTTTGTCTTGACAATACTTATTCTGTATGGAATATTTTGAAGAATCTAAATTTCTGTCCTCAGTGAAAAATTTCAGCTTTCACCAAAAAGAAAATTCCGGATGAGAGGAATTTCAAGGCCATGGACAAATGATATATCTTACAAACGCTACCGCTAATAATGCCACTATAAGAATTAAAAATATATGTAAATAAAAGATAGAAAGAAGAAAGTATCAGTGCCCGTGCGACCTGCGGGCAAACCAGTTAAGGGGTTAATAATTGGTTTCTGAACGTCTTACATGGGTAGAACTTCTAATTTGTTTTTTATGGATGATTTATCGTTCATATAAAATGCCTAAGGTGGAATACGAAATAAATGAATATTTTTGAGGAATACATAATACGTGAAAAAAATAATTAAACTGGGTAGAAGATAACGGAGAATCTATTTTGTGAATAGGTTGAATCCACCCATATTGAGTATAAGACATTAAATTATGAAAGTGAATTCAGAAATTATATCAAAATAAGACTTTTAATTCAACTAAAGAAGAATTACATTACACATTTAATAACCAAAAAAGCCAAAAAAATAAATAAATAATGCAATTAACCATTATAAGATAAAACCATAGAAAGTATTGGAATGGAAATGGTAAAAATTGCTTAAAAACATTTATTAAATGAAATGCAAGTTTACTTTTCAATGCGAGACAGACTGGTTTTAATACAACGTTACAATTTTTCAAAACATACGTCGTAAAAAAATAGTTCATATTAATAATTCCCAAATAAATTATATTTACTCACTAAACGTAATAAGTTTTTAGAAAAAAATGATCAAATAAATTAAAAATTTCCGAAGATATAGGAAAAGCGCGGTTTTAAGACACGTTCGATATTATTCACGCATAATAAATTGTTATAGTTCTACAAATGAATTCACTCTATATAGAAAATCAGAAATTTACCTGAATCTGAAGATGAGGAGGAACTGCTTGAGGAGTCTAAGAATCCAAATCATATTTAGTCAAATGTAAAATTCAGGTTTTTAGTAATTTTTATTAGGTTTATAAATAGAAAAAAAGAGTATTGTAGTATATTTCAAACAAATTTTTCAGACAATGTCACACTTATATCTACATACCATTGCTTCTCACAAACTTTCAATATTTTTAGTTTAATATTCAATCACAATCTTTCTTGCACCCCCATCCATACAATAACAATGTATTGAATTCAATAATACTATAATTTGACGTTAAAATTACACACAATACGACTTAAACCTCTTAAGTGCCATCGGCGTACATAAGCGTCTCGCTCAGCCACATTGTTAATTGCCCTTGACGTATTCATATGTCTTAACTAAGTACGATTTTTTCTGTGCACTGCTATCTGTAAAACTAATCTGGCTTTAGAATGCATTAAAATGCCCTTGACAATGTTAGCGACGGATTTACTTATCTCTGAAGATTTACAATTTTTATTCAGTTTCTCCCCTCACCCCCCAATACATCACCTTCTCGATCCTACGTGGAAAACGGTGGCATTGAGGAGCAAATCAAATATTTTTTTATCAGCAGTTAAGAGATTAATTATAAACCGTACATCGCCATGGGGTCATTGGCAATTATAAATGTTGGTTTTAACTTTGTATTGTTAAATTAATTATAACATGCGTTGTGAATTACTGATATATTTATAAATATATTATATCAGTGAGAATGTGTATTTGTGTTTTTTATTGTCAGAATATATTTTGTTCGTTTATTTTCAGTAAATAAATAATTTTTGAAATAATATTTTGTTTTCGATTATGCCTGCTCCCTTCTCACGCCCCCACTAAAGAGTCACACCCCACAGTTTGAGAAACACTGCTATGTACATAATATAGAATTAGGCCAATCATATAGATGGATTATCAGCCGTATCGACCTTGATAAAAATATAAGATGTATTGCATGTGTGTATCCAATCTGAGACCAAGGGATAAAAATTTATTCCGGACTCTAACAAATATATTCAGCATGCATCATTCCATATAGTATTATTTGTTAATATTACTAGAAGCATATTTTAGTTCCATACTCCATAAATTTTTAAAGATTTTGTCGTTAAAAAATAACATTGTTATAAAAATACTATATGCGAACATATTTTATGAAAAAAAAACAAATATCCTTATCTGTAGTAACCAAGGTTATATGAATGTACTGAGTTGCACGTTACATTTCCTGTATTGGGGCGGGAGGTACAAGGTTAATGGTTATAGCAGTAGTCTGCTAGACGAATGGGTAGCATTTTAAGGTTAAGAGGTTTCTTTCAATATATTGGTTATTTTCTAAATTTCTTTAGCAAGATAGGCCTTTGAAAGACTGTCTTTTATTTGTATGATGTACTGATCAAATGAAAAACATACAAAGCTTAATTTCACCTGTATGTTTCATATTGTTACATAGATCGGTGATCGAGAATTTTATGCAATAAGTCTCAAAGAGAGGTGCAGTTCTTCAGGAGCGATGGAAATTTATTGTAGAAAAACAATCCTTAGAAATACATCAGGAAAAATTTGAAGAATAAATGTCAGAAGGTTCTCCTTCTGCAGCACTCAGACACCACTAACATTGTCAAGAAATACAAATACGGAATGTATTCGCAAGCAATGGGTCTATCGAAGCAACTTTTAAGGCTACACGGTACCATATTCCAAAAATATTTTTGGCGACAGTTACAGTAAAAATAATTGATGTTTTATATTTAGATTATATTATTAAGCTGATTCTGAAAGTAAAAAGTCAGTTTGACCAGCCATTAC
This sequence comes from Trichonephila clavipes, assembly GCA_019973935.1. NCBI lineage: Eukaryota > Metazoa > Arthropoda > Arachnida > Araneae > Nephilidae > Trichonephila > Trichonephila clavipes. The sequence goes on from BMAU01021240.1 coordinate 297,187, forward strand.
TTTACAATTTTAAAAAATTAGGAATTTTTGAAGTTTTTCAAACTTTTATAAAATACTCAATTTTTTAAAGTTTTTTAGTAATTTTAAGTTATTTATGATTCTTAGATTATTACAAACAATATTTAGTATGGATTTGAAAATCTATTCCTTTGTTGATTTTTAAAAATGATTTTTCTAGAAAAACCTGGAAAAAACACGAAAATTTTTTAAATATCAACTTTAGCATTTTTTTAGAAAAATAACTAGAGTTCCTAGACCTAAATCCATTCTAACTTTATAGAACATACATTTGGGAGTATATACAAAAAAATTCAAGGCCATATCTTGAACAGGAAAAAAGCCTTAGGGATTAGAAAAAAACACTTATACCTTCAAAATTAAAAGTCTGAGAAAAACGCATTTAAAGTTTGTAAAGACAAAAAACAAAAACTTATAATGCCCGTAAAACTCTAATTTTTAATATGTTATTTTCTAATGTATGTTCTACATTAAAACACTAATTTTATTAAATATGACTGAAAATTATATTATCAATTCAAAATATATGTTTGCATAATATCGATAGCATTTGTTAAGACGTCAGTTTATTCAGCTTTATCTTAACCTAATATTTCACAAAATTTTGAAACACGAAGCATTTATGTACAAATAATAATGATACTAACTAAAGCTAAAAATGGTCAGGTTTGCTCATAAAATTTAATTTTTTTCAGTTTTAAATTGGGGCAGTTTAGGAAGTTTTAGCTCTTGCCGTACGACTTTAAAATACTAAAATATAGTACTACAATATGTTTAGTATAATGTATTTTATTACATCAATGAGATATTCAGTTATATCTGCAGCATTTGAATCCAGAATACTTGTATTCGGAAGTCTAATTGCAGAATCAGGTAAGGACTGATTTTTAGATACATGATTTTCAGTAGTATTCCATCTCTTCGAAATATTGTTTCTCACAGAAACCGAGAACGCATTAGCCATGGCATTTTCTCTACAGGAAAAATTAATGATAACGCTTTTAAGTTATATAAACTATTTTTAAAACAAAAAGTGGCCGTGAAATTAATTTTTATTAATTAATTATGAGAACTCAAAAAACTCAAAACATAATCAAGCAGAAATGATTTTAGAAATAAAAATTGGAATTAATAATCATTTCAAACTAAAAGCTCAAAAATATTTTTAATTAATTCAACTTAAGTATGAAACAATGCTTTAAAAGTAAACCGAAACCAAAACCATAGCTCATAAATCTTCAAATATCTTAAAAACTAATTTGCTAACAAATCTGAAATTTCGTGGCAAGCATCTGAATGATATGGGCCACCAAAAGATGCAAAGAAATCGGTAAAAATGAAATTTTTACGGTATTGTGTATCCTTAAACAGCTCTAGATAATACTAACTATTCAACAGTCAAGACAATACTTAGTTTCATTTAGCGACTACCTATTTATATTGTACATAAAACTCCACACGTCATAAATCTTGATATTAGTAGATTTCTTCAGTAATTTCCAGAAGCATCCATATGGTCACCAACTCGTAATTAATGATGCCAAATTAGCTCTATCACCAACATTTCGTAAAATTTTAATTGAATCGTCATTATAATGTTAGCAGCGGCGTTGTTTGTAAACTTTACAATTTTAACAAAAAAATAAGTACAATAGAAAGTAATATTAACGTATAACACATGGAGAAAAAAACTACATACGCTATTTTAATTATTCATTATGCAAAATTCGTAACAATATTATAAAATAAATACAGAAAAAAATCTACAGATTATTCTTCTGCTAGTGATAGTGGCATAGCTAGTTTATCTATCGTAAATACACCAACTTTGATTTGATTGTGGAAAAAAAAAATTAATCTGGTTCTTTGAAACTTCTCAGAATGACTCAAAATTGTTTGAAAAGCCATAATTTTGTTTTCTGGTTACAAGTTTTGTTCTGTTTTAGAAATGTATCATCAATCGTCGCAAATGTATCCATCGGGAAATATCTGATTTATCGGTTTCAGTCAATTCAGTTGCTGTAAATTCTTTTTGACCTCATATTAGTTTAGAACACATTATAATAAGCATTATCAATGTGTTATATAATTTATAAAAAAATTAAAATATATTCATGATATGTTACAAGTATGGATCTGTATCAGAATCTGAAGTTTTTGAGTAATTAAAGTATTTCGCCTGAAGTAATCCAGTGAACAATATTGTTTGGCAATGTGATTGATCATACAATGGTACACACGGGAGACAGGGTTGAAGGATCCGGGACAACACCCATCACGCTTTGTTTTTTTTCAATTTTATTATAATGCTATGTATATAGTATAAGAAATTTGATTAAATGTTTTTAATAATAATTTATTTTTTTATTAACTAAGGCTTATTGTTTGTTTAATAATTTTTCCATTGTCTTTTCTTGCCGACAATCGATAAGAATTCATTGTTAAAATACATTAATCCATAAAATATAAAATTAGTTAAGATAAGTAAAAAAGATTAAGTAAATAAAACACTTGAAATATTATAGGAAATTATTGGATTGGTCAATAGAGTCCGAATATATTCACATACAATGAATTTCTATAACAATGTAAATACACTCTTTATATATAAAATCAGAAATTTACCTGATCCTGAAGAAGACGAAGAGCCTTTTGATGAACCTAATAGTGGAAAGAATATTTAGAGTCATATATAAATTTAAATATTGTTATATAATTAAGTTTAGATGGATAAACAAAACCAAATTGATTAACATGATTTTAAATAGATCATAAGGACTGTTATTTAGATCTATAAAATGATATTGTTGTAGATTATGCATACACTTATCCAATTAAAATCTTAACAGGACAGAATTTATTTATTATTCGAAATCACGAGTACATCAAAATAAATGAAAGCTATACATGTGTTTTAATAAATGAAAATATTGCCACACTTATACCAGGTTATGTAAACTTGAATTATAGTCCACATTGGCAATTTTTCAGGTTGTGCGTTCGCATGCTTAAACAATAGTTAGTTTATCAGTTGCAACTACACCAACTTTTAGCTTAAATACGTAGTGACTAAGAGTTATATTGACGTCACTCTATAAAGTTACACAAAAGCGATTTACAATGGACCTCATATTTTTGAGTCAACTGTCCAGAACGACAAAATGGCACCCTGTGCTCCTTTCTTCCACACTATACGAACAGGAAGAGTTTTGAGCCTCGTCATATATCACGTGCATCGGACCCCTTTACACGGCCTGTCTTCAGTGGTACTAGGCTCGAACTCATGACATGTCAGCCACCAGACCGTGACCTTGACCTTGACCACTAGGCTACCACAGCCACACTTTTTATGGAGAATAAAAATTTAAGTAAAATTTATTTCCTATTTGATGCAAAACGTTTAATTCAAAGAGCGAAACTAATGGAAAAGTCATAATTTTATTTTTCTAAGCACATGTAACAGAAGATTTTTTCTACGAATTTTTACGTAGTATGAATGATCATATTTATATGTTTCATACAATTCATCCTCATTTATTATATCGTATTTATCACTGAGCTCTCGTAAGAATTTCTGAATTTCTCATTTGTAAAACCATAATTACGTTTCACAACATAATACTGTATTTTAAGAATATCAAAATATCTCCTTCAAAATATTATTCTATAGGATTGTATTTGTAGTCTAAAATTAAGTTTATAAAAAAAAAGCACGTTTTTTAGGGGATTAATTATATTGTTCTTAAATGATTTGCATATTGCACGTGATACTCATCGCTTGTAGCATGTCAACTAAACCACAGAAAGAACAGTATTTTCAACACTAAGAGGATCAAATTAAGGACCATTAAAATGAATTGTTAAATGGTCAAAGCTCTATTTAATGCATGTTCATGTTTACTTACAATAGGGGGCTATTCTACCCGCTTAAATTCAATGACACATTTGTTTTTCTGTCGATGATTTAAAGTAGGAGTGGACAGACTTTTCCAATGTACGGACTACTAATTGTTTTAGCGTGATGCGGTCCACCTAGTGGTGTAGGTGTAGTGAGCTAAAAAAAAAGTATACAACGCAGTCGACCTCTATTTTACGAGATTCTCTATTTTGCGAACTTTTTCCTGGAACCAAGGACATTTTCCATTTTCTTCCTAAAATTACCTCCAAATCGCGAAGAGCATTTTCTTTCAACGAAATTTTCCCTTATAATTCGAATTTTTTTCTCTGTATTTTTTAAAATACATTATTTACTCGAAACTAAGCCGTGCTTTCCGGCAGTGTTAATTCAACTGAAAATTGGGTGCAAAGGGAAAAAATGTTGGATGGGGTATTTATAGCAAGTACAACTTCACGCATGTATTTAGAAGTTCCTAATACTGATAAAACAGCTAATTATTCACTTTTTATTTTTTTCATTTTTGAATTTATTTTAATTTCGTATATAAAATTGGATATCGGTAAACAATTTTAGACTAGTTTTTAATTTTCACAAAATCATTTTGAGAATTTGGGGCACTACTTAGAATCGATGGTGGCTTAGATTCGAATGAATACGGTTTTTATAGACCTTCGTATGAAAGAATGATTATTAGGTATTAGAGAAAGCGGTCCCCCTAAAATATTTTAGTGGTTTACCGGTCAACCGCGATCGACTTAGCGTCCACCCCGAATTTAAAGGGTTGTGCAACACGTAGTCAGGGGCAAGACTTGGCCATATATGTTAAATTGCGTGAACTTACAGATGAATTTATGTTTTAAAAATCAATTTTTTGCCTCCGGTCGTTTGAGTGCGTATATATATATGAAGATAAGGGGGAAATATTAAATATATCACTATTATAATGTGGGAGTGGAACTGAAAATTCTAAATAAAGTTTGACAATAACGAATGCTAAATATTACTCTTAGAATTAGTTTCGTCAGGCAACCATAACAATTGGTTGCTAGACCTATGGGTAGTTAGCAGATAGTCAGAAAATATACCATGAACAGAAATAGTTGCAGTGGTAAGATTAACTAATATTCAATGCTTGTGGTTTCCTCAAAATTCTAATAAATAATTTTTTTTATTTAAATACCCATTTTCGAATATATATAGAGAGAGAGAGAGAGAGAATATTCCACTTTAATAATTTTTGCACTACAATTTGTCATTTCTTTCGATCCATATAAGCTTATCAAGCAGATTTTTTATCAAGATGAAATTTACAAAAAGTTCAAATATAGATTTACAAAAATTAAGTAGGAGCAGTTTTTAGGATTTGAAAGTTAATTAAATATAATCATAGTATAAAATGTATGCATAATTTGTCATGAATTTGTATCGCAATATTTTAAAAGAATATTTACAACTAGAACTGATCCCAAAGAAAGAATAAATTTCAAACTACGCCTTCACTGTTAGCCATTTATTATAAATAAAATGTGCTATAGCTCAAGCGCAAGATAAAATATTAAATTCTTTTAAAATTAAAATGTAAATATGTGCATAATGTGTATGATTATATTTGAAAAATAAAAATATTTTTCTTATTATGTCAGTGGTTCTCAAACCATAGGGCATGCTTCCTAGGGGGACGCGAGCATATTGAAAAGTCAAAAACAGAAGATTATTTAAGAAAATTATTAATTTATTGAAGGTAAGCAAAGAAAATTTGAGTGGTAGCCTATCGTGCTTCCACGCCACTAGTCGCGGTTCTATTCTCGGGATGAACAACGTCAAGTCAACCTTTCATCCCTACTGCAGTGGGTCGATAAATAGGTATCAAAAAAGCTTGCTTGGGGACTTAAAACACTGATAGGGACATTTGCTCATGCACCTCAACGCTCAATGATCACGTATACAGAGATGGGCAAAGTAGGCCCTGGACCTCATAGGCTGTTGTGCCACTGAGTTTGAGTTGAAGCAAGCAAAATACTTTTTGACATAGTAAAAAATAAAATGCACACGTTTACACTGACATAATACGATTATAAATATATTACTATTGTACAATGTTAATAATTAAACAATTCTTATGTTCAGATAAAGTTAAATAATTGCCAGTGATCCTATGAGCATGTTACATAAATATTTATAGCCAAAAAGTAATATTTATCTGAATAACTTGAATGGTTTACAATTATTCCATGAACTGTCGTCTAAAAGATACGTGATTCGCTCCTCAATGCAACAGTATTCCATGAGGGCACGCGTATGTGATGAATTGGGTGGGGAGAGAAAAGGAATAAATAAACAAATCCTCTAAACACTCTGCCAAGGTCCTTTTATTGCATTCCAAAGCCTTCGGAATAATTTTAGGAATAGCAGTGCGCAGAAAAGATCCTACTTCTGGAAGACGTATATACACTGCTGGACAATTGCTAAGGACGGATAACACTATCATCCATAGCAACCACAAAATGAAAGGAAGCAAAATGTGGAAAATTAGAATAAGTGTGGGATATTAGTAAGAAGAAGTATGAGTATGCAAATTTTTTTTCCACGTCTGTTAATCACGTGATAGCGTTCAAAAGAGCTTTAAAGGTTTTGACGCGTGTGGACAGTTGTTGTTTCAAGTCAAAGTTTTACAGGAAAGATTTAATATACGAACTTAAAATTTTTGGCATGTCTTCCCGACATCACATAGATGATTTTACGCGTGGCCGAATTATTGGAAAGATCGAAGAAGGGCGAAAAATAACAGATGTTGCCAGGGAGTTCGACATCGCTCACAGCGTTGTTTCACGGCTGTGGAAGTCATTTAAAACTACTGGAATGTGTAGTAGACGGCACGGGGAGGTCGTGTTAGAAGTACGACACCTGCAGAAGACAGATATATCGTCCTATCAGCAAAAAGGAACAGGCGCACCACAGCTCAGCAGGTGGCAAATCAGTTTCTTGCTGCCTCAGGAAAGCAGATCTCCCGAAAAACTGTTGCCAGACGTTTGACGGGAGGAGGACTATACGCACGCAGACTTGTTGTGTGTGTCACATTGACCAGACAGCACCGTACTGCCCGTTTGCAATGGTGTCGTGAGCATCACAATTGGACTGAACAGGACTGGGCATGCGTACTATTCTCAGATGAGAGTAGGTTCAGTCTGTCATCGGATTGTAGACGCCAACTGATCGGGCGCGAGAGTGGTACTGTTTATCGTCCAGAAAATATCCAGGAAAAGGACTGATATCCGACATGCAGTATCATGGTGTGGGCCGGCATCATAATCAATGGCCGCACGCGCCTACATGTGGTTGCGAATGGGACTATGACAGGCCAACGATACATTGATGAAGTTCTACTTCCTCATGTTCGTCTTTTCCGTGGTGCTGTCGGTGATAAATTTGTTTTTATGGACGACAACGCAACATATCATCGAACACTCACTGTTCAGGATTGTCTAGACAGCGAGGGTATTCAACGTCTCTTATGGCCAGCGCGTTCTCCAGATCTAAACCCCATTGAAAATGTGTGGGATGCTTTGGGGAGGCAAGTTGCTGGTCGAAGCTATCCTCCGACAAACAAGAACTCCCTCATCCGTGCACTCACAGAGGAAAGGCATAAATTGCCTCAACAGCTGCTGGATAATGTTGTGCAAAGTATGGTACGACGTGTGGAATGTTCCATCACACTCCACGGTGGACATATTCCGTACTGATACCTTTCTTTTAGGTGCCTGCTGACTTTTAGATGCATTGTTTCATTTCTCCGTACGCAGATCAAATGAACATTTTTTTTTCTTTCAGATGTTTCACAGCTTTTGTACTTTCCAGAACAATAAATATTCTTTAGTCTAATGTCTGAACAGTGTGGCAACTATATTTTATCCTACTAGGCTTCATGTCTCACTTAATGTTATGCTACATAGCAATTTGTGATCCGTCCTTAGCAATTGTCCAGCAGTGTATAAGTCGGGGACAATTATTGCTTTGGTTGATCGAGACGTTTATATATGTCAATGGCGCTTAAGAGGTTAAAATCATTCTGTAGCTTTTGCATCAATGTATAGTAATATAGAATTCAATACATTGTTATAGTTTGGAGGTGGGAGGTGAGCACGATGAAAATTATGATTGAATTTTGGGTCGCAAACACTGAAAATTTAAGAAGCACTGGATTATTTGAATATATGCCATTGAAAATTGTTTAAAAACATTTTTTTCAATTGCGTTTTATATAAAATACGCAAACAAATTTCATTTTTCTCTTAACCCGGGGACGGTCGAGTGGTGCAAAGAGTCTCCCTATGCTCAGGAAATCTTTAATTGTCGGAAAGCAGTTTATTTGATACCAATGATCTTGTCAATTTCATCCTGAGTGACAGCCCCCATTGGAACTAAATCTCCAATGTTTTTGAAAGTACAAACCTTTTCTTACAAATCTCAAGATACTCTTGATTACAAATCTCAAGTTCTCCGCACGACCACTTTTGTTCCAAAATATTTTCTACGAACCAACTATATTTTTCCCATCTACAGAAGAGGAACGTAGAAATCTAAATAGGCATCTCTGCACATTTTACAGACATTTAATAAGGTAATTAAAACATATTTTTTACATTGTATTCATGCAAAATATAATTAAGCTCTTGAAACACGTACACATCATATTTATTTAAAACCATAAACTTTATGAGCAATGTTATGTTTTTAATAAAGGAAAATAGTGTAATAAATCCGATAGTATAATAACTATAATTTCAGTCATTTCAGTCATTAAATCATATATTGAAATTCAACTTACAGTGCTACTTCTGATAAAAAAAATTGTGTTGCGCTTGTTTGGGACTAATGATGGAACCCGGGTAACAAAACTTCATTCTATACATTTAGAAACTTATTTCATATTTAGATCCTGCATATATATTATTTTTAACAAAATCCCAACAAGCATATTTTTTCGCCGATGTTCAAAATTAATTGTTTTTTCTTATTTTAATTTTTATTCGACCAGTTTCTTAGTTTCATGCGTGCACGATTTCGATATAATAAACAAATAAAATATATAATTCATAACTTTTATTCACTCTGTAAATTTTCTCACTTTAAATACAGAGTGTTTTTTTCCAGGTATGGAAATTTAAGTTGGCATTACTTTCCAAGATAAGGACCGATTTAACAGCTGTTAAGTGATTTATTCTCAGTTTGGTTTGGCAATTCATCATGAATAGACTCACGCCTGAACAACGCTTTTAAATTGTGCAATTTTATTTCGAAAATAATGGTCGATTTTCATAAGCGAATTTTGTTTAGCGATGAAGCGCACTTTTGGTTGAATGGGTACGTCAACAAACAAAACTGCCGCATTTGGAGTGAAGCTAATCCACAAGTGTATGTCGAAACACCGTTACATCCAGAAAAAACTGACTGTTTGGTGCGCTTTATGGGCTGGTGGAATCATTGGTCCGTACTTCTTCAAAAACGATGAAGACCACAACGTTACAGTCAATGGTGATCGGTATAAAGCCATGATTATTAACTTTTTCATTCCTGAATTGAACAATCATGATGTCCAGGAGCTGTGGTTCCAACAAGACGGCGCACCATGTCACACAACTAGTGCCACAATCGATTTATTGAAAGACACGTTTGGTGAACGCCTAATTTCACGTTTTGGACCTTTGAATTGGCCTCCAAGATCTTGTGATTTAACACCGCTAGACTATTTTTGTGGGGCTATGTAAAGTCATTGGTCTATGCGGATAAGCCACAAACGCTTGACCATTTGGAAGACAACATTTGCCCTTTTTTTGCCGATATACGGCCACAAATGTCGGAAAAAGTCATCGAAAATTGGACGTCTAGATTGGACTACATCCGAGCCGGCCGTGGCAGTCCTATGCCAGAAATCATATTTAAGGTATACGACTACCCTAAAATCATGATTTTTTTCAAAAATTGTCAAATTTTTTTATGATTTTATTTTATAGACCATCTAATTAACTTAATAAAAATACCAAGTTTTTTAATGCCCCTTCACTAGAACACGAACTACAAGTGTTTTAATAAAAGAAGATCCCATAACTTTACACAAGATGTCAAACTTTAAAATGCGGTTTACTCGAAATGGGTTTTTTTCGAAAAACTCTAACGGGGATAGCGATTGCTCAAAAAGTTTTGAAAATAATTTGCTGAAATTTTTTGTGAAGGTTTCGTATAAGATTAGAAGTGTTTTGATCTTCAGATTTATGAATAACTGTCTTATTTCAAAATTTACAGTTTTTTATGTGAATATAATATCACTGTTTTTAAAGCAATTTCATATAGTCACTAAGATAGTGCTCTAGTTTTTGTAAAAATTAAATTATCTATTTATCCTGAAGGTCATTTCAAACATGAATAACGAAGTAACACAATAAAACTGAAAAATTGAAAATTTGTTCGGAACATTTTTGTACAGAGCGGGCCCCGTTTATGTAATTTTTTTGTACATTTTCCCCAGTTTTTTCCCATTTTAATAATAATACATTTTTTTTCTAATTTCAATTTTACGATTTTTTCCTTAAAATACACTAAATAAATCTAAAAATCACAAAAAATTCCCCATAACTCCCTTTTTTCAAAAAAAAAGTTGTCGCAAGTAGTCGGATACCTTAAAGTGTAATGCAATAAAGTGACTACATCCGAGCCAGCCGTGGCAGTCCTTTGCCAGAAATCATATTTAAAATGTAATGCCACAAGATTATCTTTCGAATAAAAAAAATCATGTCAATCAAATAATACATCGTTGTTTTATTGCAATTTAAAGTTCTATACCTCTCAAAAAACACCCTTTACATAATTCTTCCCAATCGTTTCTAGTTTAAGCAAAACTTACGATAGGTAATTGCTTGTAAAACGCAAAGATGTATCTGATCAAATATACGTCTGGATTAAAGTCCTCTATTATCAGTAGATACAATGTCTTTTTATCATCATTCAATAGCTTTTCTGAGATGTGAAGTTTCCCCTATGAAATCTATGACTATCTCTTTTATTTTTCTACATGTCCTTTTTTCTCATATGTTTGCCAAATCTCTCTAGGTCTATTTCCATATTTATCTAGTAAAACAAAAATGATGCAATTTTAATTGGTTGTGTTTATTTGGAAGAAAATTTGGCATGTACTAAATAACAAAAGCATCAATTTCGGATAGATCATTAATATTATTAAATAAACTCCAGACGAATTTCTAGGTTCCGCTTTTGTATTCATAAAATACAGATAAGTTTATCCACCGTCACTACATCAAACATTTGTTTTTATTCTGTACTGAATTATGTTTGTTTTCTTTTATTTTTCTTGTGAATCTTTTTTGTGAATATCTTCACAAATATATTTTGTTTTGTGAGCTTTGAGTTCTTTCTATGTAAAACGCATGATTTTTCCAGATTCCACGTAAGGATCTTTTTATTTATTATGATTAATTAATATCGAATCAAGCACATTTTCTTTATTTATATTTCCAATCCACTTTTTCTTATCCTAACAATCATTCGTCTAGTTTCTTGATTTCGTATAAACCGTTTTGTATTATATGCAAATTAAACTATTCACAAGTTTTGTTATACTTTTAATATTCTTGTTATAATTGCATTATTAATGATACTTTTTTTTCTATTATGAACTATATTTACAGTAAACATTTGGGGGGCGGGGTTGGCAGAGAAAAGGCTGATACCTGCATATCTGGCACGAGTATTTCAATCACTTTTAGCTTTATAAAATTTTCATCTACTTTGTGTAGGTGTTCTGACATGTAGAATTTTGCCTTTGCCAGTTAAGTTTTCTTAGCTTATTGTTCTGACGTGTGAAATTTCCTCTGTGTCAGCTACGTATTCAATTCTTATTGTTCTGACTAATGCTTTCTTCTCATGAAGTTCCTGTCTATCTCTGTAAGTGGTTTTCCAATGACCTTTTGTAAAAGAGGAATGTGAAATACTTGTTTTTATTTTCATGATGGATTGATAACATAACGTAGTCATTTAAATTATAAAATAAACCATTGGGGAAATTTTCCGTTCCTTCGTTTGCTTGCATTGGTGGAACCATGTTTATTCATCGTACCTACGTCAAATTTTAGCTTGGTTATTAAACAAAGCCTAGTCTGGTTTGATTTCTGCTTGCTCTTACACTTTTCCTTCAAGAAGCAAAATCGGTAGAAGGCCCGTAGTAAACTCTATTTGTAGGCATATACCACAGGAGTTTTATTCTGGCACTGAAATATGTGATTAGTTGTTAGAAGTTGCTGCATAGGATAAGTGATCATATTAATTGATCAAATTCAACTCGTCCACGTTTATTTTATTGTATAGTTGACTGAAATCTTGAGAAAGTTTACGGATATCCTCTTTCATGAGACTGTTTAAATAATGAAGTCTGATACGTTATAAAACTTCTATACTCATTTAGCAGAGATACAAAATAAAGGGATTTATCCATGTGATGGTTTCAAAAAATCAAATTTTTTTTCATAAATTGCTTCATTAACATGTCTAGAATACGGTGGTAAAGTGATTTCTTAAAATTTGAAGTCGTTATGAAGAAGCAGCGGTTCATAGCGCTAAGTTAAGATCTTCATTGTTTTGATCGGACTGGAAACTTTAAACGTGTTTTACTCAAAACTGCGCTTTTCAAACCTTCGACCTTAATATCCCAAGAACTATTTGACCGAATGACTTCAAATTTATAGGTTATTCTTAGCATATATATGCACCTCTAATGGACTACGATCATTCCAAAATTCAAAGTATTTCTATTTTGTATAAACAAATCATAACAAATAAACAAGAAATTCCAAACTGTTTATACAGAGGTCTACCAAAAATCCAATTTCGAATATTTTCCGTTCAGTATAGTCTATTCGGTGCATTTAAGCTTACAGATAAATATGCCGTTAAGTTTGTTTTTTTTTTAAATTTTATTTCAGATAAGCCAATCAGCCGAAATTGTGAAAAAAGTGAGCGTCCATTTTTTTCAAGGCGGATGTGTTCAAAGGGCTGTAACTCGCTTTCTATTAGCTATATTTAGCTAAAGATTTATATCAGTGCATCTCAAAATTTCAATATTCGTGACCCAATTTTCAATCATAATTTTCATCGCGTCCCCCCCATACAATAACAACGCATTGAACTCAATAATACTATACTTTGCCACTGAAACTACGATACTACTTTACTTTATGTGCCACTGGCCTATAAAAATGTCTCGCTTAACCAAAGCGTTAATTTCCTCGGGCGTATATATACAGCTTACAAAAAGAACGGTCTTTTTTAAGCACTGGTATGCACAAACTTATACAGAAAGCTTTGGAATGCAATGATAGGACCTTGAAAATGTTTGCGAAGGATTTAATTATTTCAGATTATTTGTTTACTTATCCCCCCCTCCTTCAATACATAGCATACGCGTGCCTATTGGCAAAACGGTGGGCACTTGTAAGCAAATCACGTAACTCTAAATCGGCAGTTAAGGAATGAATTATAAATTTACAAATTATCAAAATAAGTGTGTTAATTTCTGTATATAAATTTATATATGACAATCCCATGGGGTGACTGGTAATTATTATACTTGTTCTTAACTTAATACTGTTAAATTAATTTTAAAATACATTGGGCAGCACTGATGTATTTATAACTAAGTATATTATATCAGTGTAAATGTGTATTTTATTATGCCAGAATGTATTTTGTTTGTTTATTTTCAGTGAATTAATATATATTTTTTAAATAATCTTTTTGTCTTCGACTTTCTAATATACTCGCGCCTCCCTCGTAGAAATGTTTCTCCCCCGTAGGGGAGTGTGCTCTACAGTTTGAGAAACGCTGATTTAAATACATACTTTTAACATACATATAAATAACTTATAAAAAATTAAAATTCTATCTTTGTACTGGTCGTCAAAATAAATCCTCTAAAAGGCTTAAAAAACTAACCATCACATTGTAAGGACATTTATGTAAGAAGAAACGAGGCCAAGAAGTGCTTATTACATTGCTCTTGCTCGTGCAAAGTGATAAATTACTGCAAAATTAAAATACAAAGTAAACACACAATCTGTATGCCACGTAATGAAACAAAATCTACCTCCAAGAGTTTATATAGAAGGCCATTCGCAATTTAAGGAAACGAATTTGTAACTCATTTCCTCTACTGTATTTCGAGATAAAACTGAAAACTTCAGAATAATCTTCTAATAATGTTTTCCTTTGCTTGGAAATTAAAATAAAAGATTTCTTCTAAAAATGTCTCCTAAAATTTATATGTGTCTCGAATTTTACGTAACTACGCTTTCCGGGGAGAAATATTCGTATCAAAAAATTATGAAACAGTGTTAAGTCTCAGTTATTGCTTTACAATAAAAATTATTTATAATATATTAAAAATGAAAGGTAAAAAATCTTCTAGCTGAAAGTAAAAATGAAAACATGACCACGAAACTTCATCCTAAGACTGTTCAAACACAGGTAACTGTCAAAAAAGTGAAGTCTCTGATCCTCAAAGACAGCTCTTCTCAAACTGTGGGGCGTGCAAACCTTGGGGGGAGAGGGGCTCGATAACTCTACGAAGGGGAGCACGGACATATTGAAAAACCGAAAACAAGAGATTATTAAAAAATTAATTTACTGAAAGTAAACAAAAAAAAAATACTTTCTGATATAATAAAATATGAAATACACATTTACACTGATAAAATACATTTACAAATGTATTAGTACTGTACAATGTATTTTTTATAATTAATTTAGCAATATCTTGTTAAGAACAAATTTGAGAATTATTAGTATTTAATAATTATTAACATTGATCTTGATAATTTGTAAGGTTTGTAATTAATTCCTTAACTGCCGCTTAAAAGATACGTGATTAGCTCCCCAATGACACCTTTTTCAATGTAGACGAGCGTATTTTGATGGGGAGGAGAAAAGGAATAAATAAGCAAATCATCTGAAATACGTAAATCCTTCACAAACACTGTCAAGATCCTTTTATTGCATTCCAAAACCTTCGAAGTAGTTTCATGGATAGCAATGCAAAGAAAAGATCGTACTTCGGAAAGACGTATATATACGTCCAAGTAATTTATACTTTGACTGAGCGAGACGTTTATATACGTCGGAGGCCCCTGGGAAGTTAAAGTCGTATATTGTAGCTTTAGTGTCAAAGTATAGTATTATTGAATTCAATACATTGTTATTGTAGGGAGGGAAGCACGATGAAAAAGATGCTTGAATAGTAGGTCGCGTTTATTGAAAGTTTGAGAAGCACTACTCAAAGAAAATTAGCTGACTCAAAGATTCATTGCATTGAAGCTTAGAATGTCTTTCGGAACTTTAAGTAAAATCATTCATAAAGATTTAAAGTTAAAAAAAACGACAAACCCTGTCCCCTCTATGTTTTCCTCAGTTATAAAATCATTTAAAATATCAAATAATGCCAATGTTGTTGATTGGAGTTTTTTTTTTTTGGCGTTCAAAAGGTAGCACTTCTAATGCCGAGATACCATAACAAATCAACACATACGCAATAAAATATAATCATCTTTACTGCTGTATATTATCTCATCAAGATAAAATGAACATAATTACTTAGAAACTTTCCAAAAAGCTGTTGTTGTACATCTTCAGGTATATAGTCGACTCGAAGAACAGCACTATCATTTGATAGATACATGGCTTGCTACTTTCTACGATTCAATGTAGTATAGTTTCTACGATTGCATATAAACAGCTAAAATATGCCCTTCACCACTGTTATAAATCTTTTTACATTTGGCAATTATATATGAGACTTTAGTAAGAAGCAAGTGAAGTTTTTTCATCCACAAAGTTTTTTAAATATGATTTTTTTGAATTTCATATGATTTTAATTATATTTCAAACAATTCTCGAGGATTCTTAACGTACTCACCATGAAGCGTGTTAGGTTGTCGTTTAAGTTTATTAAGTTTCATATTGTCCAATTTTTTGAGCAAAAACACACAGAGTTTTCTTCTTTATGTACTTTATTAGTGGTAAGCCAAATTGGTGTATTCTTGAGAGTATTTTCTTGATTTAGTTTTTTGGAATAACTCTCGTCTGTGTACTTGTTGATACTTTATTATTGTCTATAACTTGCTTATGATTGAAATTTATCCATGATTAAATCTACTGCCGTAAATAACAAAAACAAAGAGTTACAATTACGCACAAATTACAAAATGCCCATTCAAAATGGATTCAATAGCGATAGAAGGATCCACTCAACTAAGACTGCCATAAATTGAACAACGAGTTGCATTTATACACGTTTTGCGCAGACGTCAGACAGGTTGCCCATATGGTCCCACAAATATCTGCGAGAATGTCGGATGTGATAGATTTATAAAAGAGAAGAACGCTGATGAGCAGTTTCCTAAATAATTTGTACTTTTATAAAAGAATTATTAAGGAAACTATATTTAAATAAAAATTGTTTTACAATCTGTTCCAATTTAAAAATTAGAAATAAAAAGTAACCTGACACATATATATATACTATTATACTTAAAGGAAACTTCCTTAAATTATATATTATTTAGAATTAACACCTAAAACATACGTCTCGAAAATTTGTAAGGTTTATAAATAAGGTCATTTTGTGTAGCGTTAGCGTCAAAGTACATTATTATTGCATGAAGGACGGGCTACAATGTAATCATTATGATAGAAAATTGGGTTAAAAAATGAACGAAAGATAAATATTTATTTAGTAGAAAATGAAACATTTTTAATATATATATATATATATATATATATATATATATATATATATATATATATGCAGTGGTAGCTAAAATTGTAGACAATTTCTAAAATTGTTATGTTTTTTTTAAGTTTGAATGCTTGTAATGATCGACCCCCTGGAGACACTTCCTAGTTATCTAATCGACCTAAATCTGTGAGAGGTAAATATGGATGAACCAGACTAACCATCATCAATCCAATTTATTATTACCAAAGATAATATTCCAAGTCAAGCAAACTATAAAGGGAAACTTTTGAGTGATATAACGAGAGTTCAAACCCTACGTGAATAAGCGCACGGAATCCAAATAGCTTAGCTTTATATAATCAATGTTATCTAAATATAATCCTAACTTCACTAATTTATTCTAATAGTTAAAGTCCATCCTTTAATCAACATGCGAAATTCTGATCTTTACCGTATCAGCACTGCTTTCAGCGACTGTGCTGCCTTTCCTTCAAATCCCCAATTATTAAACTTTAACTGTATATACACCAGCTAATCTGCATATCATGGTTTCTTCTTGAGAAGGATGGCTGTGAAATAACGCGATTGCTGATCCAAAGATTCCCCCAAATGATTATTAGTAGAAAAGCCTCGTAAAGCCCCATCGCATGCTTATAGAAAAGGTTACGTTGCGCAAAGTGCTAAGTTATTTATAAATATCATTTTAAAGATGATTTAATTTTAAATCCACCACAAAAAAACACAATTATTTGAAACGCAAAAAATATATACATCAATAACTATTGTTATGCCAATGATAGTATAGTGAGTTAACAGTACTTAGTGGGGAAGCCATTAATTTTATTACAGTTTCACATCAAGAATTCATTTAGCCGAAAATAGTTTTAAGATCTTCCTTCGTTATTGCTTGATGCAAGGAAACAATTATAGCCTCAATTTGTTTCCTTTTATTTCATGAGTACCTCATATGGACAAGTTTTCAAACGATGACACAAGTTCTAGATAGGACTTCTTCCTGGTCAGTACAACAATTCAATGATCTTTGAACGATACCTATCTTTCGAATATTTTACTGTGTGGCAAGAAGTTGAATCTTGCAATAAAACAAACAAAAACATGCTTGTAAATAGATCCCGGATCGAAGGTAGAAGTTTGGGTTCTAGAATGGTGACCATGTATTGTATTTTTTGGCATTCAGTGTCCCAACGAGGGTATGAAGGCGACCAATACCATCTGCTGATGTGCATGAGCAAATCATTGAACTATGTTGGTATTTCACAGTTAGCTAGATGCAGTCAGAAAGTTTCATTTCTTCTATTATACGTAATGCATACTTTTTGGCCATCATTACCGAATAACGATATTCGGTAATCCATTATTCATTAATATCGATATAAAAGACAACAAATGTAAAATACACTCATAAATTAGGCAAATGATTAATTCCATTAATCATTTGCCTAATTTATGAGTGCATTTTACATTTTTTTTTTTGCACTGCTGTAAATTGAGATACGACTTTTTTTAAAGGAATTCCACCTCTTAGTCTAACATCTTCAAATCTTCTGACTATTTTTGAGCTGACAGAAACACCAGCATCATTAAGATAACTTTTAATGACCGTTAATGACATTCTGTTATCTTGGAGACACAGTATTTTCGTTTTTCTCTCATCATCAAATGCGGTGCTCCTTTTTCGACCATTCCCTGCATTGTTGTCTTATTAAATTTGTCTCTTATGATCTTAAAAAAACTTTCAGTCTCCAGATGTAATCACTGAACGAGCCACCTGCATTGCAAATTTTACATAAGAAATACCACTTTCTCTTCACACATCTCTCTCTAGATGTCCAATCTAACTGTTTTATTCCATGTTACTGCTTTTATTAAAAATACCATTGTCCTATTAATTTTTTGCCGAAGTATTGTAGTTAAATATTTTTTAAAAAAAAATGTCCTTAAAACCATTTTATTCATGTTTTCTAATCTAAGTGACACTATATATCATGAAAATTATCAATTTTGCGTTTTTTTTAAATCGTGGTTCCGAGTGTAGCCGGATACTTTAATCATTTAATTCTCTCGCTGCGCATCTCGCGATTTTAACGGGCAGCGAAAATGTAGCAAAATTTGCGCAACTCGCAAATTCCATTTGTATGCATTTTTCCGACTATTTAGCTGAGCAACCTGTGCTCAGAGGTGTCCAGAGGCTTCACTGGGAAACCAATAAGGAAAAGTTTATAATATTGAAGGCTATGGATAGATTTTTATAGAATAAAGAGTATTTTGAAATTTTTCCAGACTCAAAGATTAAATTTTGACCCGCGTTTTGGGAGATTTTTGATTTTCTCTTGTATGCAAATATTCTTAAAAACGTAAAATATAAATATTCTTGACTACATCAAAAGTTCACCATGTTACATGATCTGAAGACGTTTTATTTTACAGGATTATCAACTATTCATCTCATTTAAAAGTAAAAACAATCAGGCATATTTTTGAAAAATTGCTCTGATATTTGCGCATATAAATGAGTTATAAGGAAACGGTTTTACTATGAAAAATTGACCTCTTTAATCACCTTGACGTCATGTTGTTTAATATTATATAAAAAAAATCAAGCCCTATGAAAATATAAGTTTCTTTCATAGTGCTAAATTCAATTTTTTTATTCGCTGGATGGGAAAAGAACAAACAGTTTGATTTTATTCAATACATTAAGATATATTTTACTGATTCCGGCAATTGAATTTTTTTTCTATCAAAGAAATGATGAAAAATAACTATATGAGATGAAAAACAATAACTTGTTTTTTTTTAAAAAAAAGCCCAAATTTAGCAAAAAAATATGAATGTTATTTGAAAATAACCTGAGACTACTTAGTCTTTTGGAAAAGATGCACTATTAATTTTCTTTTGAGAAAAAAATAAATAAGTGATCCCCCTATTAGATTAATTTCTGATCACCAAATAAAAAATAAGGCCCTAATTAAGATCAATGTATACCTTTGGATCCAAATTTTTTTGTAAAAACACATTTTTGAAACCAATTGAGTGTTTTTAGGAAGAGAAATATAAAAAAATATATAAATTCATTCACATTTTCTAATAAATACTGTACGTTTAAAAAAATTGGTTGTTTCCAAGGAAAATTTATCAATTTTTTACTAAAACGGGTAACGGTGTATAAAAATTTCTAATACAATAATCATAATTGTCTTTATACACAACATACAACATACATATTATGGTGCTCTTCAAAATGAACGAAAATCTAAGAGAAATATTAAAATACAAAAAAATACAAACTATTATACAAAATAATATGAAAAATTATTTTGATAATTTTTAAGCTTTTCTTTATAAAAAAGCTACTCTAAATGAAAAAAAAAATTCATTTAACCTACAATATAAAACGTAAGGTCCCCTTCATGAAAAATTAAATAATAAACGTTCCCACAAAATTTCAAAACCATATTATAGTTTGGTTCTTAAGATATTATGTATCTGGTAAGGAGTTTCCTTCGAAAACATAATTTTGAGAAAAACTCACTTAAAGATTTATCTTACTGCCCTTTGGCGGAGAGGGATGGTTTTTAAAATCACTATAATTTTATTTCTATTTCGCGTAAAGGAAAAAGAAAAACTGTTTTGGAAAGAAAAATGTTCAAAGTATAAGATTTTGAATTAAAATAAATGCCTTATGTAGAAGAAAAACGACATTTTCAAGGTAGGCAGTCACCTTAAATAAAAAACAAATTCGAAAAATAAAAGTACAAGTAATAATTTTATATGCTTGAGTATTTTGCTCACAATTATTGATAGATAATGTATGGAATTCCATTAATTTATGCAGTAAAAAAGGGGAAAAAATACATAACTGATTTTGAGGAAGTTTTCTTAGTTTTATCACATGGTGAAATATTTGTAGATATCAGAATTTGTAGATTCATTTATAGTGGGAAGAATATTACCGCTCAATTTTTATTAATTATTTTTTTTTACGTATATGTATATGCATGACAAAAAATCAAAATGTATATGCATACATATAATTTATATATAATGTAAATAAATTAAAAATTAACTTGAACATTGTAAAAAATGCATTTTTAAAAAGGATTGCAAAATTATCTCGTTAGTTACAAGGAGTACTAATAAGTTTCTGCCTTTTCCTATCAAATATTGGGGCCTTGATAAGAATGAACGGTACATTACGTCTAATTCAAATACTGTCCATCACTAGCCATTACGTTCTCTCTTCTTTCTGGTATTACACGGATACCTTTCGGATACACGGAAGAACCTTTCATCTTGTGAATCTATCCGCAAATCAACCAACTTTTGGTATCTTTTTATGCAGCAAAATGTTGATGAAATTAGCCATGTGTCATAAAGAGTGTTTTTTTCCTGGTATAGAAGTTTAAGTTGGCATTACTTTCCAAGATGGCGACCGATTTAACAGCTGTCAAGTGATTTATTCTCAGTTTGGTTTGGCAATTCATCAAAATGATCATCAAGCTAGGCATAGATTTGTCGAATGGGCCCAAAACAAGATTGCCGTTGTTCACGATTTTCATCAGCGAATTTTGTTTAGCGATGAAGCGCACTTCTGGTTGAATGGCTACGTCAACAAACTAAACTGCCGCATTTGGAGTGAAACTAATCCACAAGTGTATGTCGAAACACCGTTACATCCAGAAAAACTGACTGTTTGGTGCGCTTTATGGGCTGGTGGAATCATTGGTCCGTACTTTTTCAAAAACAATGAGGGCCACAACGTTACAGTCAATGGGGATCGGTATAGAGCCATGATTACTAACTTTTTCATTCCTGAATTGAACAATCATGATATCCAGGAGCTGTGGTTCCAACAGGACGGCGCAACATGTCACACAGCTCGTGCCACAATCGATTTATTTAAAGACACGTTTGGTGATCGCCTAATTTCACGTTTTGGACCTGTGAATCGGCCTCCAAGATCTTGTGATTTAACACCGCTAGACTATTTTCTGTGGAGCTATGTAAAGTCATTGGTCTATGCGGATAAGCCACAAACGCTTGACCATTTAGAAGACAACATTCGTCGTGTTATTGCCGATATACGGCCACAAATGTTGGAAAAAGTCTGTGAAAATTGGACGTCCAGATTGGACTACATCCGAGCCAGCCATGGCAGTCATATGCCAGAAATCATACTTAAAATGTTATGTCACAAGATTATCTTTCGAATAAAAAAAAATTCATTCCAATCGAATAATACATCGTTGTTTTATTGCAATTTAAAATTCTATACCTTTAAAAAAACACCCTTTAGATAGTAAGGGGCAACGTCTGATGAACAAGGAGAGTGGGAAAGAATTTCCCAATGGTGTGTTTCTAAGTAGGTTTTTATTGACTCCTCAACTTGTGGCCAGTATTATCACGTAGGAGTATTATTTTTATTAGTATAAATGGGTAATATTTTTAGTTAGGTGCTTAATCCAGTGCTTCACAAACTTTCAATATTCGCGACCCAATATCCAATCATAATTTTCATCACCCCCCTTCCACACGATAACGATGCATTGAATTCAATAATACTATACTTTGAAGCTAAGCCTACAGTACGACTGCTTCATCTTAAGTGCCACCAGCGTACATAATCGTCTCACTCAGCCAGTGTGTTAATTGCCCCGAACGTATATATACGTCTTTTCGAAGTACTAGATTTTCTGTGCATTACTATCCATAAAAATATTCCGAAGGCTTTGGAATGCAGTAAAAAGACCATGATATTGTGCTTGTCTTTGCGAAGGATTTACTTATTTGAAATGATTTTTTTATTTATTCGTTTTCTCCCTCTCCCCAATATATCATATAAGCATGCCTTCATGAAGACGGTGGCATTGGGAAGCAAATCATACAACTTTCAATCGGCATTTAAGGGATTAATTATAAACCGTATAAATTATCATGATAAGTGTTAATTTTTGTTTTTAATTTTATATAAGGCAAGCCTATGGAGACACTGATAATTATGAAACTTATTCTTAACGTAATATTGTTAAAATTAGTATAAATTCATTGGCACTACTAATATATTTATAATTGCAAATCTCGCATTTCATTTTTTATTTGTGTTTGCTTTCCGTAAATTAACTATTTTTTTAAACAATCTTTTGTATTCGACTTTTCAGTATGCTTGCGCCCCCCTTGTAAGGTTATGACGCCCCCCAGGGGGGCACTCCACAGTTTGAGAAACACTGGCTTAACCTTATAATTGCTAGCAAGCTCCTGAAATGATTTCGTTCAGTTTGAGCAGCTCATAATACACGGCAACAAGCTAATCCCACAGAATGTACTACATGAGTCTCTTTCAATGAATATTCGGCTGTTGAAGCCTACGCACGTGGTTCGGTGACAGTGGCTACACGATGAAAAAATTTCTGGTTTATCGCTAACAAGCAGAATTTCACATCTCCAAAATCAGCATTCAACGTTTCTCGGCTTCTGTTCATATGGGTCACAATTGCTTTGATACTGAATCCTTTCGAACGTTTTCAAAGGGTGTGGAATTACTTACGGCGTCACTGCTAATGTAAGTGCAAGTTCATCTTATAAGTTCTCAAGTAACCACTAATAAAAAGTTTTTTAACTCAAAACAGCCTTCCCTAATACTTCTACAAGCAATTTATGCGCTTCTGTTGTAAACTTCTTCAGTTTAAAGCACATATGAAAAGTTCCCACAGATGACACACTTCACACTTTACATCTGTAAACTTAAAAAGTATTATAGTGGTGGTGGCATTTTTAGTTAAACTGCAAAAAATTATTCGCACTCCTTATAATTTGATATAATGCATGCACTATTTCTCTTTAAAGAATTTTCCCAGAAGAGGAAGAAGATCTGCTTGATCCTAGGCATAAAATAAAATCAATAAATAAAGTAATTAATGTAGAGTTAATTTAAAAAATCTGAAATTAAAAATATATATTCAGATAATTATCATAAAACTGATCTATATTATATGTAGCATATGAAACCTTTTTCTCACCCAATAACTCTCTTAATGCATATATTTTAAATTACAAATACCTTAACTTTTAAACTGTCACGTTACATTTAATATTATACATAACATGCACAGATAAATCCATTAATGATAAAAAAAAAGTCTATAAAATTACCTGATGAAGAGGATGAACCTCCTGATTCATCTAAGGATGAAAAATGTAATTAATAATAAAATATTTTCATTCAGTGTATATCAATAAATGGATGAAATAAAAACTCCTGAAAAAAATAAATTTTAATTTTTACTCATGTTTAATATATGCAAAGGTTACTATATTTAGACATCATGTTAACTGTTTTGTCGTCACAAAACCTAAAATATAGATCACAAAAATAAACCACTGTTTAATTAGAGAAAATGTAAAAGTCCAAAATTAAAGTACAGCTTTTTTGTAGACAAAATTTATGAAGATAGTACTAATCATAAAAAATAGGCATTTTTTTAATGTCCCTTTCTTGAAATAAAAATTGTCTTGAAATAATTCCTTGTCCATTTGGTCCTGTATACATTTTCTTAATCATGCATTAGTATCATTCATGTTAATTGTGATATTTACGACACTGCCTTATCCTAAAGCCGAGGGTAAAAAATGCGTGGTGCTTTTACTTTTGAAGCCAGTTCTAAGTAAAAATAAACACAGACACACATATCAAGTACGAAATTTAAAAATTATTAAAACTCAAATGTTTGGGAAACATTAAATTCTGAAATGCAATGGTTCTGAGACTGTGTGACACCTTAACTTGGGGAGGGGGGGCATATTTAACCTACGGTGGGCTTGCGAGTATAAGGAAAAGTCCAAAATAGAAAAAAAAAAAATTTAAATACCAGTATTTTTTTTTACTGAAAAGAAGCAAAAAAATACATATACTCTGACACGATAAAAAATTAAATCGACTTTTATAATGGTAAATTAGGCTTATAAATGTATCAGTACTCCCAATGTATTTGATAATTAATTTATCGAAACTAATTTAACTACGATTTTAATAATTACTTACGACTGTCATGGATATATTTTACATGAAAAGATCCCCAAAGGAAGGTTTAATGTTCGATATTGACGCTCTAATTTTATTTTTGTATATTTAGCTTTTATCTATACTTGTCTTCAAAACGGTCACCGTAGAAAATCCAGTTTTACAAAGGTAAAATGTTGGAAATGGATAAAAAAACTTTAGAAATGAATGATACAGAAATTAAATTTTTACCTTGATTAAATATTATTGTGCAATGCACTTTAATTTGAAAATTAGAAAGAACTATTACTTAAAAAAAGTTTGTAAAAATATCTACTACAATTATACAAAATTTAATACTTGATAATGTGTATACGGTTTATAATTTAGTTGGTATTGTAGCTTAAGTATCCATTGTTATTGCATTTAATACAGTGACATTGTCTTGTAGGTTGCGTGAGAATTAAGATCGGAAATTGGGTCGCAAATACATTAAAAGCTTGAGAAGTACTTGTTTTAATACATTTGAATATTCATTTCTTCTATGTTATATATATATATATATATATATATATATATATATATATATATACATATATATATATATATATATACATATTTATATATATACATATATATACATATATACATATATATACATATATATATATACATATATATATATATATATAAATATATATACATATATACATATATATATATACATATATATACATATATACATATATATATACATATATATATATATACATATATACATATATATATATATACATATATATATACATATATACATATATATATATACAAATATATATATATACATATATACATATATATACAAATATATATATATACATATATATACAAATATATATACATATATATACATATATATATATATATATATACATATATATATAAATATATATATACATATATATATACATATATACATATACATATATATATACATATATATATACATATATACATACATATATATATACATATATATATATATACACTGCTGGACAATTGCTAAGGACGGATAACACTATCATCCATAGCAACCACAAAATGAAAGGAAGCAAAATGTGGAAAATTAGAATAAGTGTGGGATATTAGTAAGAAGAAGTATGAGTATGCAAATTTTTTTTCCACGTCTGTTCATCACGTGATAGCGTTCATAAGAGCTTTAAAGGTTTTGACGCGTGTGGACAGTTGTTGTTTCAAGTCAAAGTTTTACAGGAAAGATTTAATATACGAACTTAAAATTTTTGGCATGTCTTCCCGACATCACATAGATGATTTTACGCGTGGCCGAATTATTGGAAAGATCGAAGAAGGGCGAAAAATAACAGATGCTCCCAGGGAGTTCCACATCGCTCACAGCGTTGTTTCACGGCTGTGGAAGTCATTTAAAACTACTGGAATGTGTAGTAGACGTCACGGGGAGGTCGTGTTAGAAGTACGACGCCTGCAGAAGACAGATATATCGTCCTATCAGCAAAAAGGAACAGGCGCACCACAGCTCAGCAGGTGGCAAATCAGTTTCTTGCTGCCTCAGGAAAGCAGATCTCCCGAAAAACTGTTGCCAGACGTTTGACGGGAGGAGGACTATACGCACGCAGACCTGTTGTGTGTGTCACATTGACCAGACAGCACCGTACTGCCCGTTTGCAATGGTGTCGTGAGCATCACAATTGGACTGAACAGGACTGGGCATACGTACTATTCTCAGATGAGAGTAGGTTCAGTCTGTCATCGGGTTGTAGACGCCAAGTGATCGGGCACGAGAGTGGTACTGCTTATCGTCCAGAAAATATCCAGGAAAAGGACTGATATCCGACATGCAGTATCATGGTGTGGGCCGACATCATAATCAATGGCCGCACGCGCCTACATGTGGTTGCGAATGGGACTATGACAGGCCAACGATACATTGATGAAGTTCTACTTCCTCATGTTCGTCTTTTCCGTGGTGCTGTCGGTGATAAATTGGTTTTTATGGACGACAACGCAACATATCATCGAACACTCACTGTTCAGGATTGTCTAGACAGCGAGGGTATTCAACGTCTCTTATGGCCAGCGCGTTCTCCAGATCTAAACCCCATTGAAAATGTGTGGGATGCTTTGGGGAGGCAAGTTGCTGGTCGAAGCTATCCTCCGACAAACAAGAACTCCCTCATCCGTGCACTCACAGAGGAATGGGATAAATTGCCTCAACAGCTGCTGGATAATGTTGTGCAAAGTATGGTACGACGTGTGGAATGTTGCATCACACTCCACGGTGGACATATTCCGTACTGATACCTTTCTTTAAGGTGCCTGCTGACTTTTAGATTCATTGTTTCATTTCTCCGTACGCAGATCAAATGAACATTTTTTTTTCTTTCAGATGTTTCACAGCTTTTGTACTTTCCAGAACAATAAATATTCTTTATTCTAATATCTGAACAGTGTGACAACTATATTTCATCCTACTAGGCTTCATGTCTCACTTAATGTTATGCTACATAGCAATTTGTGATCCGTCCTTAGCAATTGTCCAGCAGTGTATATATATATATATATATATATATATATATATATATATATATATATATGTAAACGATCACATTAAATCCCATGTAATGCTGAACAGTTTTATATAATTTGAGGATATACTTACTTTTTTTTAACAAATATGGGATAAATTTAAAAGCGCGTTTCCCACTATTACTAAAGGTAACTGATTCGCGCGATAGCTCTTTACAATGCTCAACCAACTGTGCCTATTTCAGTATACGTGACCTTAGTTGCTGAGAACCATGACCAGATGTTCCAATCAGGTAGTCAGTCAGACGCGAAGACCTCAGTGTTTATATCTCAAACAAGCCTGGTGCTCATTTATCAACCCACTTAAGGGATGAAAGGCTAAGTTTACTTAGCCCAGCCGAAATTTTGAACCCCGGACATGTGGTGTGGATGCGTGATATGCTATCTGATAAGTCTAATTACTGAATAGCCATTACGATTATTTCCCCCAATTCGTGTGTACAATTGCTTTTCTTGATAACTATTTGATATATCATTAGATGCAGAAAAACTGCTAAGAATTTAATCAAATAATAATGAGAAGTTTCATTTACCTTTTGCTGTCGTTGCACCTGTGGGAGAAAAACAATTCACAAATGAAACATTGCAACATAATCAGTATGAAAATTGCAGCACTTTTTTCTGAGAAATTTAGGCTGCTACTTGAAATTATTATGGGTTATACATTCCAAAATATTTAGTAACAATGAAATAATTTTAAAAAAATGTTATAACCCGTCAATTTTGTTTTACTAATATGTTGCGCACCGGTAACAAATTGCTTATACTTTAAATTTTTTTCTTTGGATTCTTCTATTTTTAACATTCTTCATGTGTCTTTTCACAATTACTTCCTGAGAAAAAAATTGCACATGCTGATTGAGACAGTTTACATTTACTTCCTGTAACTAGAACACCAGAATCATATATCAAGTAATGCAACGTTTAGATTCGTAAAGGTACTGGACATCTCAGAAATCGTATTGGTTTAGCAGATATTCAAAGATTTCTTTTGCAATTTTTTTTTTCATTAGACAATGGAATTACAGAAAATATAGTTGATTTATTTTATCTATCTAATTCATTTGCAGGATGTCGTCAAACATAAGGTACATTAAAGTATTAAAAAAGGTAATTTTTATTTATATAGTCAAATGACAGAAATCTAACTTATTTAAACTATCTATATTTTAATATCTATCTATATTTAAATATCTATATTTTAAGGTAAACTATAAAACGCCAAAACTTTTGAAAAAATTCCAAGAACAAAAATGTTCAAAATAAAATATTTCCTTTTAAGTTGTTACAAGGATCTTGATACTTTGTAGCTAATAATTATTTGATGAATTTTTATTTTTTTTTAAGCTTCTTATAACTATTCATGAATGGAGAACAATAATTATGTTTTGTAAAAATCAGCAGAAACAGAAACATACCTGACGACATATATTTTTCTTAAAAACGAAAAACAAAATTATATGTTAACATACATTAAATATTTAACACTATATAATGTTAATGAATGTTGCATTGTTTGCTCAATAGTATTAAAATTAAAAGGAACTTAAAATAAAGTTTATCATTTTTTCGATGTCATACATTAACTAATATTTTATTATTTTTATGGAACACACACACAGCACAATTGACGAAATTGGAGCTTGTACTCGTTGTGAGGAGTACATAAGTTTAATATCGTCGGTTCCTGAAGATGCGTTTTTAAGTCCAACACACAAATTGTATTTTTTCTGTCCACTGATCAAAGGAACACACACAACTGGCTATAATTCATTAAGACCATTGTTATGAAGGTGATTTCACACCGAAGTAGCGAGAATTGTAGTTCCTGATACAGCAAAATGGTTTGCAACGCGCTAAGTGTTTCTTTTTCTTCGGTCAAAATGAACTAGAAACATACCTTACGCTAGTAGTTTAAGATGTGGCTTATTTGAAATTTTTAAGATGTGTAGAAGTTTCAGATCTAAATACTGAAATGGGTGAACCTCAACTGCAATCCAAATTGTGACAACTAGTGCAATATCCTGTGACAGCTACATTTCCTTACATCGACACGCTTTCCACCTCAATGGACATTACCAAGGCTTTGATAGATTCTCCTGAGTATTGTCACATATATCGCTGGCATAGTTTGCTGATCAGCACTCATTTCAATGAGAACGCATTGAATCGTGATATTTTCACACTGGCACATTTTCAAAGAATCATCCATTAATGTCCTTTCATGAAATTAAAAGTAGTCAATATATTTTCTTGTTAATGAAATATATTAAAACATTATTAGTACCATGCATAGAAACTAAATATTTATTTTACTGCTTTTTTTAATGGGTCAGTTAAAAAATACACGTTGCACCTTAACAATGCACACATATACATGTGTATCAAATTCAAATATATTTCGATATTAACAAAAAAAAAAAACTTATCGAATACGATGAAATAATTACCTCTTTGTCGTAGGCATTATTTCCGATTGAAAAAGTTTAATAAGTTGTTTTTTTTAAAAAAAAAATTACAAAAAAGGGACAAACTTAACAGTATACCGTATGAGAGAGAAATATTGAACTATTTTATGTGTATGGTTACTTCTTCTGAAAACTGGTTCATAAACCGTTAGGTGAAAAAGACATTTGATACAAATTTGTAGAATTACACTATATGGATTTTCATTTACCTTCTTTCGTCATTTCACCTGCGGGAGAAAAAAACCCGTTGTGAATAAATATTACATTATAATCATTGTAGAAAATTTAACGTCTTTTTCTGAGAAAGCTAAGCTGGAACATAAACTTACAATGGGAGATAAATGTAAAGCAATATAAAAACATTGTTACATATTTTTTGAACAAAATAAATATTACAACAGTCTAGATTTTATTCTTGAATTTCGTTGGGTGGTGACACAAATTAGTTTATCCCTAAATTTCTCTGGTTTTTTTCCTCGAATTCAAGTTGTTTCTCTTCTTCCTTAAAGAGATTTTGGGCACGCTCTAAGGAAAATCATTTACATTTACATTCCTTAAACAAAACATTATAAAGATATATCAAGTCATAAAGCATTAATACATTTGGAAGCTCTGGACAGCAAAGTGAAGGTGAAATCATTGATTTCGAGTACAAATTTGAATGTATCCATTTCAATAAATCCCACCACAAAAAATAGAGAACATTTCTTTATTTTGAATTCATTTAAAAGCTATTCTAAAGGCAAAGTTACTATTAAACGTTAGAAATTTAACATTTTCTTTCAATATCTAAGCAGTTGAAAATTAGTTCATTTAAACGACTCATGCATTCAAATACATCTATTTTTATGGGCACTATATAAGGCCCAAATCATTTAGAAATGAATTTAAGACACTATATGCTAGTGCTTCTCGAGCTTTTTAATCATTGCAATACTTCACTCTTACAATAATAATGTATTGATCGTAGTAATAAAGTTTTTAGATACTAAAAGTACAATACGAGTTTTATTATAAACAGTGACATTTTTAAAGATAAGCACTAAATTTAATACTGATAAATAAATTAGCAACTAAATTGTACGATACTGATGCATTTATAAGTAATTTATATCAGTGTAAATGTGCAATTTATTCTTTTTTTTTCGCTATAGCAGATTGTATTTTTGTTTTGTTTCCTGTCAGTAAATTGATTATTTTTAAAAATATTTCATTTTCGACTTTTCGATACCAACGTGCCTCCCACGCATGGTTATCACGCCCCCTTAGGGGGGTGCAACCCAGAATTTGTGAGACGGTGCTATATGTCCTTAATTTTAATATATATATATATATATATATATATATACAGTCCAGTCACATTAGTGTGACCACCACGTACTTTCGACTTTGACGTTAAATACCCAATCACAGAAGGATGCTGGCATCGCAGTTCTATTGAGCCTATATAAAGAGTGTGTAAGAGCTTCGGAAAACACTACAATCGTTGGCGTAATTCAAACATGTAAAGAGTTATCCGAAGTCCAAAACGGCATAATTTTTGGCTTTTGGGAAAAGGTTGGAAGCATTTCCGAAACGGCTAAGTTTGTGGACTGTTCGTGTGTCACCGTGGTTAAAGTAAACCGTGCATGGCAAAATGGGACCGTCCAAAATCAGTGACGTGGCAAATGTGGTGTACCACGGGCCATAGGTGATAGAGGTGACTGATGGCTGCAGAGGTGAGTTAAGGAGAATAGACGTGCTACCATTAAGCAACATACCACCCAGATGAACCAAGGGGCTACCAACAGTGGCTTCCAAACTACTGTTCAGCGATCGTTGTTGCGTCTGGTTCTCCGAAGCAGGCGCCTTGTTCATGCACCTATGCTGACTGCTGTTCATCAGCAACGAAGACTGGAATTTTCATACAGTTACCGCAACTGGGCATACAATGAGAGGCGACAGGTAGAGTTTTCTGATTAATCACGCTTTATACTCCATCGGACGGATGGTTGGTGGCAAATACGGCATGAAACGTCTAAAAGCAAACACCCTGCAACAATTGCTGGCAAGCTTCAGGCTGGAGGCGGGAGCACTATGGTCTGGGGAATGTTTTCCTTAAAATTTCTGTGTTTATTCATAATTGTGGAAAGCACGATGGATCAATAGAAGTACGCCTCTGTCCTTTCAGACCATGTCTACCCCTTTATGCGCATTGTTTTACCTCAGGATGGTGGCATCTACCAGCAGGACATTGCGGAGTGTCATACAACTGACAGCGTACGAGCGTGGTTCAAAGAGCACCAGGATCAGTTTATCGTTATTCCGTGTCCAGAAAACTCACCTGATATAAGGCCAATCAATAATCTATGGAACCCTCTCGATCGGGTTGTTCGCGTCATGGATCCACATGCGCGTAATCTAGTACAGCAATAGAGTCGGCATGGCTCAACATCCTAGTGAATACCTTGAGGATCCTAAATTACTATTTTCCCCTCTGCGAAAGATGGTTATTCTGGCTTTTTACAGTGGTCACATTAATATGACTGGACTGTATATATATATATATATATATATATATATATATATATATATATATATATATATATATATAATTTTCAGTTGGTACAAATGTCATGCTAATCTGCCATCTATAATTATTTAATGATTTTTTTCAAAATTCTGTGAATTTTTTTTATTTAAAAGTTAGTAATATTTATTTTAAATGGTAAAAAATCCACTATCTTGTAATCAGATAACGTGGAAAACATACCTGAGGACATAGAGTTTTCTTAAAAATTAAAAGAAAACATGCATAACTGTGTATAAATTTAATATTTAACACCATGCACTTTTAATGATTATTGCATAGTATGTTTATTACAATGAAAAAACTAAAAATAAATGTACTATTTTTACAGTGTAATGATTTTGCTTATAGTTTGTTATATTCAGAGATCCGTCGAATGAACAGAACCCACTGTAGTGAAAACCTCGACTCCGCTGTGATATAAGCAAAGTGGCAATATGCTAAGTGGAGTATAGCTCAGAAATCATGCTATCTTGTCTGGCATAAACAGGTTTATTTCAGACAAAAGTTCAAAAGGTAATCCTCGTAATAAATGATTTCTTACGGTCGTTTCGCTCCAGACTGGCGACAATTGTTTTTCCTGATTTAAAAAACTGATTTACAACGCGTTGAGGTTTATATATTCATTTTCATCCGCCAGAAACAGCTACAAAGTGATTTTCCTAATGTAATGTGAATGATGGTTAACCTAGAAATGCAATTTTCAGAACTTACCTTATCCCAAATCTCTAAGTCTCATTACGAACCGAATGGTAACAAGCAGCATCGGTGTGTCACAGTCATCTACATCTACATACATCCCATACATTTAAAATTGTGTATTCCATTTATGTATTTTTCATTCGAATTCACAAAAAGAATATCGACATGTGCTGTCGACCAACAATCACGTGCAAATCTTAGAGGCAAAAATCAAAACATTTATTTTTGAGCACATTTTCTCCAGTTCCTGTATTAATTTCGATTTCTTGAAATGAAAATTAGCGAATTTTGTCTCTGTGTATAGTCTTTCTTTTTAAAGCTGAGGGTAAAAAGACGAGTCAAACCTTACATTTTGAAGTCAGTTTATGTAAATACTTACACATATAAAATAAGAATTACGAACTTAGTTAAAATGTTTAGAAAAATTTAAACATTTCAAACGTGTTAAATTCTTAAAAACCTTGTATTCGGTGTTTTTTTCAAAGTTAAAAAGTAAAATTCATTATTTTAAATTATAAAGTAACTGTAAGCGTTAAAAATATGTAATAAAAATGCTGAATTGTTTAATGTGTACGGTGTACTTATTTTTTTCAGAAATATGTGATAAATTTAAAAACAGAATGCCCCTATTAACAAGTGCAAACATTTTTACTGATACTTGATTTATAAATCTTTAGACGAAAAGAAAGCTGTTGAAAATTTGTACAATTAATAATTATTATTTCTCATTTACCTTTTGCAGTCATTGCACCTTTGGGAGGAAATAAGTCGGAAATGAAACATTACATTATAATCAGTATGGAAAATTTCGCAATTTTTGCTGTGAATGTTAGGTTGGTTACGTTAATAACGGGTACGTAACGGGTTGGAAATTCCTCAATATCCAATAATAATGAAATTATTTGAAAACGTGTTATAACTGTGTCAAATTTGCTTTTCTAACATGTTGGGCACTGGTAAAAGAAATGTTTATACTTCAAATTTCACTTTTGTGTATTTTTCTATATTTCTAATATATATATATATATTCCAAGTTTTTTTCACAATTATATCCTAAATCAAAAATTGTACATGCTAATTGAAATATTATTTCCATTTACATTTTTAATTGGAATATCAGAATAATACATATTAAATAATGCTACGTTTAGATTCGTATTGTCTTAGCATGAAACTAAATATTTCTTGTGAAAATTGGAATATTTTTTCGCTTAGGTACACCACGGAATCACTAAAAACGGAGAGGATTTTTTTATTGATCTAATTCATTTACATGCTATTGTTAAGGATAAATTGCATTAAAGAATTACGAAAGGTAAATCTTATTTCTATAGTCAAGTAGTTGAATTAGGCTGTTTCATTCATGTTAAATGACTATTTTTAGGTAAACTATAAGAAATCATAACTTTTGAAAACAATAAGGTTGAAATTAAACAATTTTCCTTTGTATTTGTTCGTTTTGAATGTAATTAATATTTGATGATTCTTTTATTCTTTTTCAATTCCTACTATTAGAGTTCCCTCTATATATTTATATATTTATTAATCTTGTTCAAAATTTCAATCATTAATAGAATATATTCTATTAATCCAGTCAAGTACACATATTTTTTTAAACTTGTAGTGGATATCACTTGATGTTAAATACAGTTTTTTTTCAAATTTTAAATAATTAATAACATTTAATTAAAATAATTACTGATTTTGACGCCAACTTAGATTCATCTCTATTGTTGTAACAATGCAACTGTTAAAACAAAGACTAAAATTTGGAGTCGGAAACCTGTTTTTCAGCCAAATTAGCCTAACCGGTTTTGAATTGTTACAACAATGCAAACAAATCATGCTCTTTTTTCAATTCCTATTCTTAGCTCACTATCTCCCTATATATATATATGTGTGTGTGTGTGTGTATCTTATATATATATATATATATGTGTGTGTGTGTGTATCTTATATATATATATATATATATATTCACACACACACAAATTTTCAATCGTTAATAAAATACTCTCTATTCCTCTGTTTTAAGCAGGAATTGACTTTATATATATATATATATATATATATATATATATATATATATATATATATATATATATATATATATATATATATATATATATATATTACTTGTTCTTTAGCTTCTTGTATTTATTACTTGTACTTATTATAGTTTCTGAGGGAAATACAACGATTATTTTTTGTGAAATCAGAGAAAAGCATAAACATACCAGAAGACATAGATTTTCCTTAAAAAATGAAAAACAAAATGATATATGTAACCGTTCATTTAATATCTAAGACAAGATAATTTTTATAATTGTTTGCATTATATGTTGGAATACATTCAAATTAAAAAGACCTTAATGTAAATTTTTCCATTTCTACAAACTAATATTTTATTTTTTTATTGAACTGAAAAATGGCGTTTTTAGAACTTTTTAATAATCATTTTATATGTGTGGTAAAGTACAAAATTAAAATTTTTAATATCAGGAAAAGGTCAAACATACCTGGAGACGTAGATTTTCCTTTAAAATGAAAAAAAAGTATATGTGTAGCCATACAATGAATATTAAACAACACACAGTTTTAATAAGATTTGCATAAAGTGTTGTTTAATAATTAAATTCAAAACGACACAGATTAAAGTTTATAAGTACTATCACGCAAGGAATTTTTAATCTTATTTCCTGATCTGTTGATTAAATAGAATCGTTCTTTAGTGTGAGCTTGACTCGTTGTTGGCGATCAGCAATCACAATCAAAACTATGGCGCAAAAAGGGAAAATGCATATATATATTCGTTAGTGACCATTTCGTACAGGGAAAACTTTTGATTTAGCGTACTTCATCTTTAAAAATTAGTAATCCATATGAATTTTAACGTTACTGCATTCTCCAAAAATGAGGTTAAAAAAAATGTTACCCTTTTAGTTCAGGACGCCAATATATAAAATATTTCGTATTGGAGCCAGCATATATATATAAAATATTTTATATATTGGATATATACATACATATATATCTTATACAAAACATGTTTTAAAATCTATATAACAGAAACTTTTGAAATATGTTATATTTCTTAATAAACTATTTTCGGCATTATTTCTTTTTAAATAATGTATTTCATCCTTTTTGATTTACAAAGTAACAGCAAAAGTCAACAATTTATCATACATAAAACGAATTTTTTTATATGAATGAAGTACTTTTTGTAAATAAATATGTGAATCATTTAAGAGCTCTCAGAGTGCTTGACACATATCCGTGCACTCGAAAAAAACTTCCTTTTCAAACCAATGTAACTTAGCAATAAAACAAAACAATAACTTAAATTTTTACAACATGATAATCATATATACAGTCAACTCTCAATAATCCGAGGTTGGGGGGACCAATGAAAAAC
The DNA here is from genome assembly GCA_019973935.1 of Trichonephila clavipes. NCBI lineage: Eukaryota > Metazoa > Arthropoda > Arachnida > Araneae > Nephilidae > Trichonephila > Trichonephila clavipes. Next base: position 333,698 of record BMAU01021240.1, read on the forward strand.
TTCGAACTATCAAGAGTTGAAATTATCAAGAGGGTAGAAAAACACTCTCAAAATACACGAAGAGAAGTTTTTTTTCTAACACATTTAAAGTTAAAACTATGTAATAAAACAACAATTGTACATAATTTTTTTTAAAATACATTTTATACAGTATAAAAATAAAATAGAAGTTGAAAGTCCTATATTAAAAGAATACACCTGTGTTTTGAAAGCAACTATTAAAAGAATATACATACTATATATATTTAATCCTTTTTTCGAAAAAATCTGTTATCTTTTTTTAGTTTTAAGGCAATCAATCTAACTTTATCAATGTATTTTTCTAGAAGCCTGTTAAATGTCTGCATCAACATGATTTTGAAAGAAAAAGTTGCGTAGTTTGCTTAGGGACACTTTAGCTTCCGACAGAGTTACCGGAGTCAACTCCACCGATTCGTCTTCATCACTTTCTGTATTATTGTGGTCCAAAGCCACAATTTCTGAGTCAGATAAAAAGCTCCCCATACAGCAATGTCAATGTTAACCAACACGTAGTCGTCAAACGTCAAATCTTGTTCTGGAAGAGCTTCCCAAAGGGATGGTTCAGCATTAAATTCAGTGAGTGTATTGTTCACATCAACCAGATTCGGCGAGGGGAAGCCTGACTTTTTAAAACAGCTGTGAATTCTCAAAGGAGTAACAGCTCCCCAAGCTTAGTCAATCATAATCAAAGCTGTTAAAATAGAAATAGTTGTTACATTCTGCTGATTTTCGAGGTTATCCAAAACGCTTTTAACGACTTCACGCCGATAAAAAGTTTTAAAATTATGCATGATGCCGTGGTCGAGTGGCTGAAGTTTTGAGGTTGAGTTTGGTGGGGAAATTTGAAGTTTCACATTTGATAAAGGTGGTGCGTTATTGTGCACAGTACAGTTGTCTAAAAATAAGATAATATGCCGTTTCTCTCTTTTCATGTCCGAGTTCAGTGAGACCAACCATTCATTAAAGAGTTCGGTGGTCATTCATGCCTTCTTGTTAGAGCAGTATTTGGTAGGGAACGAGTTTATATACCCTTGAAACACCGAGGTTTTTGCAGATTTTCCTATCACGAGAGGAGTAATCTTTTCTGAGCCGTCCATGTTTAGAGCCAGTAAAATAGTTAACCTGTCCATGCTATGTTTTCTTCCATGACATTTTTCTTTTTAGAATGCAAATGTTTTTTTCTGGCAAACACTTGAAAAAGAGTCCGGTTTCATCCGTGTTGAAAATGTTGCGTGGTCCGTACTCCTTTATTAGTTTCGAAAGTGAGTTCTGCGACTTAGAACAAACGTTAATGTCGACACTTGATCTTTCCACGCACTTTTTTTTGAAGACTATCCCATTCCTTTTTGTAAAATTTGTAAGTCATCCCCGGCTAGCCAAAAACTCGATTCCTAATTCTTTGGCAAATGCTTTAGCCTTTTCCTTCAATAAAGAGCCCCCCATCGAAATATTCTGTCCTCGACACTGTCTCATCCATGAAACTAAACACTGTTCAAAACGTGAAAAATTACCTTTACTAACGCGTTTTCTCACTCTACTCGAAGATGCACTAAAGATTTTCTCTTTATTCTTCAGAATAGTGCAGAGTGAGCTCAGTGGGATTTTAAATGCTTTGGCTACATCGACCTTCCTCTCCCCTTCATCAACTGATTATACCACCTTTTGCTTTTCAGAAATTGTTAAGCACTTGTACTTTTTAAAAGAAGACATGTCGTTCCTTTGACATGATAAGTCGACACTGAGGTGAGGTATAAAGTAGTGGTCCAGGGTTTATCGAAATTAACAGGTAAAAAACGTAATTCACGACAACTTTAGTAACTTAATATTTTTCATTTAAAATTTTGAATTTTTAAAATGAACACAAGGCGTATTCACAGTTCAGCTATGGTGTATACTTAATAGCAGGGGTCGACAACTATGACACGTGGAGAAATTCTTAGTGGCACATTACCGCCCTTTTTTTTAAGAAAATAATAGAATAAAGTTAAATCTCTGTCTTTCCTGTCTTTGCCTCGTACATTTTTATATAAAGGTTTTATTTCTCGCATTCAATTCTCTGCCATAAAACCATTCAGCTGAATTATCTTGGATGTAGTTTGAGTGCTTTATTTTTTTAAAAAAACATCTGTTTAAATGTGACTCATTATTAGTAATAAATACTCAACGCAAATCAAAATTATTGTGCAATACTTGTAAAATGAAGCATCACTCATTACTGCACAGTGAATAAAAAAGAAAGCAGTTTTTCCTTTATCCATCTAAAGCTTGGGTATCAACGGAAAAAGTAAAAACAGATGGGTTAGGAATAAATCAAAATTCTGCTTAGCAAATACCGGAAATATAATAAACAAAGTAGTTATTCTATCAATATACACAATTTGGACTGAAAATAAGTTGCGGAAAAAAACCGATCGTGGGATAATTAGGTACAGGAAGTGAATCTATCTTCATAATATTGAAGGTTCGAATTATCGAGAGTTTTATAGGATAACTGCGAATTATCGCGTGTTGTAGACTGGCTAACCATAAATTTTACTTCGAAATATTGAGAGTACCAAAACGTATGGTTTTAGTTCGAAATATCAAGAGTTTTTCTAGGGGCTGAGCATATACTTCGAATTAGCGAGAGGTTCGTATTATCGAGAGTTGGCTGTATTTACATTATTTCTCAATTTTTCAGAGAATTTGAGAAAAAACAAAAAAATATATAAGGAAACAAATTTGTACAATTTTTCAAAAATCTGAAAATAATTATTTTATACCGAGTAGGATTCTTAAGTACAAAATTGATCAAAATTTACAAAGTTAATTTTACTTGGTATGAAAATGTTCACTTTTTAAGTAATACTAACTTTTAAGAAATTTAGAGAGAAAAAAATATTTTTTAAATACAATTATAAAGAAAATTTTAAAATTCTAAGAAAAAATTTAAAATTAAAATAAAAAAAATATATATTATTATTTTTTTGAAAAATGATGTGTAACGCGTGTATAAAATTTCAAATTGATATCATAAATAGTTTTTGAGAAATCCTGTGCGCAAGCTAAACTTTTTTGTTTTGCGAAAAATGAAGTTAAAGATAAGAAAGAGATGATAGGGTTTTAAGTTTCACTACTTAATTATCAATAACTTCGGAAATTTTCACAGTATCAACTCAATTTTGGTACCAAAATGCTCAAAAATATTGAGAGAGGGTTTAACATATATTTTTTTTTCCAAAAAATTGAAAATTTGCAATTTAAGAGTCCTAAGATCTCTTAAACATAACTTTGCCTATTCTCATTATCAAATATATAAAATTATCCTTAAAAAATACACGTATTAGAAACTGGTAGAAAAAATAATTTGAATATCTATTTACCTTTGGTTGACATTGCACCTGGGAGAAAAACTCAAAATTTAAATATTACATTATAATAAATGTGGAGAATTTAACGTCCTTTCTCGAGAAAGTGAGAAACGTAAATGAACTTTTAACAAGTAATTCATTTTAAAATTTTAAATTTTGGGGAAAGATAACTTGAAAAAAAATGTTAGTTTATAATAATGTAGACTTGTGGAGTTCAGTTGATTTGTTGGAGGGTGGCAAAAAATAATTTTTCCCTCATATCTTTCACTTTTCTCTTTTTCTATATTTGATATTGTTCTTAGAAAAAACTTTGAACAAACTATTAAAATAATCAATTACAATTATATATCAATCCATGCAACATTAAGATACTTCGAGGCATTGGACAACTAAGAGCATATACTGACTAAGAATAAAAAAAAATGATTTTGTGTGCAAACTGAATATTTTCATTTCAGTAGAATATAGAGTCACAAAATTATAGATAACTTTTTTTATTTATTCATTTCATTGACTTTCCATATATCATTTAAGCAAAGTTACACTAGATAACTACAAAAAAAGGAAACATTCTTTCCATAGCGATATAGTAGAAATTAATTTGTTCTGATTATTCTATTTTACTCAAATGCTAATAAATTGAAGTGTGTAATATTTTCGGTTTATATTTTAGACACTATACGGTTTTAGTTATTTATTTTAGTTTTTAGCAGGAGCACATTTTACAGCATTGGGTAGAAAATGAATATTTTAAAAATATTTTCCGTGCAGTTTTGCATTTAAAGCTGGGTTATTTTAATTTTGAGAGAAATAAAAAAAAGCGCATTTTTTGAAAAATCAGTAGGAATAGGGAAACATACCTGTTGTCATAGATATTCCTTTAAAAAATGAAAATATATAGAACCATACATTTAATATTTGACATCATAGAATTTTTATTACTAATGCATACAACTTTGAATAATGTAAAAATCCATCAGAAAAGATATATTTTCCAATTTTTGCATTTCAATTACTTTACTAACATTTTATTTTATTCACTTGTCGGCAAAATGAAACTTGTACTAGACGAATCAATTATATGAATTTTAATTATGTATATTCTTGTAGTTGTTTAAATTTTGCTTTTTGTCACTTGGAATCATTTATAGATTTCTAAATATAACTTATCGTTATGTAATAAAGAAGTAAGGAGAAAAAATTATCAATTCCTCATGACAATATACAGTTAGATGATGAAACATCAATTAAATAAATTGCATGCTTGGCAATAAACAGAAAACTACGAAATTATACCCACTTATTTCTTCAGTGTCTGAAAATATTTTCGCATTGTTCAACAGATGTCATTCTAAAGGATTAGTAATTACTGAATTTAATCTGTTGAATAAGCAAAGTTATGTTGCATGTAAAATAAATAAATAAGAATTATTTCTGAATACTTGTTATTATAATTAAAACTATTTACTTCAAAATATATGCCTTTCCATGCACAAGTTTTATGATTTAATTATATTTTATACTTTGATTTATAAAATTAAAAATAAGTAAATGTTTTTTTAAAAAAAAATGTTGATATTTACGTTTTCTACATATACTGGAAATTCTTCATCGCCTGAAAGATTCAGTTACGCATGCTATAGGACATACACGTGGAAATATTACGCAAAACTAATTAGTAAATATCATTAAATCATTTATCAAAAATAAAGTAGCAATCTCCTTTTTCTGTTTTAATTAAATTTAACGAACATCGAAACAAGACATTTTGAGCTCACGAGCAGCAAACAATTTTTAATTCATTGTGACTTAACACATACCTCCCAACGAAAAACTAACTTGCGGCAGAAAATACATTATTAGAGAAAGCAGTGCGTCTCAATTTTCTTAGAAATACATAAGTTTTTCGAAAACGATCAAATCTTTAAAACACTGATTTAGGTATTATTTGTTTATTAGAACTGTCTATACATTGTTTTAATTTACAACATAGCAGCAAATGCTAACAAAAATATCATGCGCAATATTTAACTATTTTTTGGCGAATGAATGTGTTCATATTTTATTAGCATATGTGTGAGAAATATTAGCACTTTTTTCGCTTATTCACATAATAATTTTAGTTGCTTAACCAGTTTGTAAATATTAAGATGAAAAAAAAACATGTGCTAGAAATACCTAAAATTGATTAAATAAATATTAATTTACCTTGTGCCGTCGTTGCACCTGTTGAAAAAAAGAAGTTAGAAATGAAACGTTACATCACAAAAGCAGTGTAGAGAATTTATCAATTTTTTTCTCACACTGGTAGGCTTTTGCGCGAAAATACAGTAGATAACATACGCAAAAACATTCATTAAATGGAAAAACTTTAAAAAAAAAAAGAAAGTTTTATACCGTTTGGATTTTGCCCTGCAACTTTATTGGAAAATGGCTAAAAATATTTTTTTAGTCAAATTTTGTCATTCTATTTTTCCATTTTTAATATATTTTGTAATTTTTTTCACAACTTTCCCCCTCAGAGAAACATTTTAAATGATATTAGAAAACTCATTTATATTCACATTGTTTAACTAGAACACTATAATTTCACATCAAAATATGCAACATTAAAATTCTTCGAGAATTCTGACAACCAAGAGTACGTTGTAAGTCAGCACTAAGTCAATTGTTTTTGTGTGTAAATTCAATTTTTACTTATTACTAATAACTAAATATTTTGGGAATAAATCTTTTTACACAATGCATGGTTTTAACTAAAAAAAATATTATTTTTATTAAGCAAAGGTATCATTATATTCGATAATTAATGATTCTATTTTTCTATATATATCAGATCTTATCAATATAAATTGTTTTAACTTTGTGGCAAATACACAATTAAATTAGGAACATTCAGCCCAAAGGGAAAACATACTTCAAGACATAGATTTTTCTCCAAATAAAATATATGTATGTACCATAAAATCCGGCGTATAACGCGCCTATACTTCCAAGTTGCATTTTTTGATTTCCATGTATATTCACCGTATAACGCGCACTCTCTAATTTACGAAGATACCTAAAATGTACGTATGTTATGCACTTAGGTTTTGATGTCATTTATTCGAGGTATTACATCAGACTTTTCAAAAAAATAGTTAAGTTTTAGAACAAAAACTTCTTAAGGAAATAAAGTATGTCATTTCTCTTAAATAAACAGTATTTTAATGTATGTAAAAGTCTAGTTATTTTAATGGTCCTATTTTTTTATTTTTAACCCGGTGTGATCAGAATTTGGAACGTTTTTATATTATTTTTAGAAGGCGCTAGTTGGCGGTAAAAATCTCTTTTTTCCCAATAATATTTAACAAAACTCTGAATTTCAATAGGTGCTTTCGGCTCCGATTTTTTTAATTAGATCTAAGATATTTATGAATGTAAACAACTGCACATGTTTAGTTTTTTTGAGAGAATCGGACATTTAAGGATTTGCGATTTATTGCGCTCTGGATTTCTGTTTATATTTTGACTAAGTTAGAAAAAGAAGGAAAGTTTATTAGTTTGTTGGACATCAGGCATTCATAATAATAGTTTCAGTATTTATTTGATTTGTGATTCATATTTACGTCAAAAATTTTAATACTAAAGAGACATTTAAAAAGCAGATCTTCATAAATTAAATGCGATGACTTATTTTTGATTCAGTAACAACAAACTATTCTTTTTCGTTGCTATTAGAGTTGCCACAACCAAAAGAAAAGAAAGCTTAATACTAAAGTAATGCAAAAGAAGCATAATTTTTATAGGTATTAATTAAAAATGAAAAACGATTCATTAGCTGTTCTTTAAGAGATTTGTATCAGTTAGTACAGTATCCCGTTCATGTGAGAATAAATTTATCGTTTGATATCTGCCGGACAGTATTTTGTAAGTTTTGCGTCTAGTTTTAATCACCATGGCGAAAAGAGTCTGAAAAGAGTAATTTTTTACTAAAAACATTTTCTTTAAAATTCGCAATATTTTTTTTAATACAGAGAAAATATCTATTAATACTGTACATTCAGATATTATCAACTAAAGTAAAATATAAATTTTAGCGTATTTGATGGCATTTGAGATTTTACATGAATTTTTTTAATGAAATTAGGCTTAGCAGGGAAATTCGTGCGGTACCGTGTGTGCGTATAGCCTCTGAACACGTGGGCCAGAAGAAACGCTTCTTTCTCTTTTATACGGTCCTGAAGGGGTTAAAGCTATAATTTTTATATCCGGCGTATAACACGCACCCCTAAATATCTGTTATGTTTTGTGCTACAAGTGCGCGTTATACGCTGGATTTTAAGGTGTGTATATGTAACCATGCATTGAATATTTCCAACTACAGAATTTTAAAGCTTTTGCATAGGATTTTAACTACTCAAATTCAAATAATTTAAAATAAAAAGTTTAAGGTTGTTACAATGCAATTTTTTTATTAAAATTATTTTTTATATTTGCTCAGTTGCAAAATAAACAGAATCGCTCTTTAGTTTGGTCCTGGACTGACTTTTATGAGTACCGAAGCCAAATGATGTTTTTTCCAGGAAACATGTTTTCTTACCCAGGATAATATTATTAATTCCCTTGATAGTTTGGAGAAAACTCAACCATCACATTACGTAGTTGGTGGTTTTCTGAAGGTGTTTTTGAGCAGAAGTAGCAGAAAATGTTGTTCTTTAGGCGAAGGAATGACCAGGAAAGAACTTAGGTACAGCAGTGTTTAATTTTTGTTCTTCGGGTTGAAAGAGCTAAAAAAGACTTTATGCAGGCATTGCAAGTCATAGTTAACCTTGAAAAGTTTTAAGATCTAAATTTATCCAAATTCGGTAAAGAGTACTAGGATCACACACTGCGATATCTAGTAGCATCAACGTGTAAAACCTAATTTTTATGTACTTGTAAGATTGGCATCTTCACGAATATTGTATGTGAGTTGTTAAAGACAGCATTAGGTTCTCCTCGTATTGATAACGAGATCCCGGATATAAGCTGGAAATCATCAATGATGTACATATCTTGCAAGCAATATTGGAAAAAGCATTTACTTTGCACATTTTGTCCACCCTTTGCATTAGTTTCCATTTCTTAAAATAAAAGTGGTGACTATTTTTATATGCCTTCTTTAATCATTAGTGTTACACATGTGAACACTTAACCCACGGTCACTCGCGCCTGTTTTTCTACCGTCGTTACTCGCGGGGTGTAGAGAACACCCCAAATTTTTAACGCGTGTATTTAATTATGAAAATAAAATTAAGTCACTATGATACATAATTATGAAGTAAAAGATGTTTGATGTATTATACAAATAAAGTTATTAAATTTATTGCATACAAATGAGACTAACATTCATTTATAGTAAACCTACAAAATTTTCATTTTAAAGTACACAATTTTATATTTTTATATGAAACACAAGTAAAAAGTAAAAACCAGTAATAATTTACCTTTATAATTAATGATAAGGATAGTAAAAAGTAGAAAAATAAAATTTTAATCATTTTCCAAACATTCAAACAGATTGTATTCATATGTTTTAAGCACATATTTTTCTTATATTGAAGACAAAGAAAAGTAATTTTTACATCTTTTACCCGTAGACAAACAGTGCAACGTCCCTATTTTGGAGGATTAATGCTTTTTTTAAATATCTTCTGCGTCAGTAAAGCTTCTTTTGAGTATTTTGTTAAGGCTTAGGAGTTCCCCGATCTCATATCCCACTGTGTGTGTGTGTGGCTGCACATGATCCATTCTAATCTCCTCTAATAATCTTGAACGTCTCATTTTCTTTCCAGGAAGAACCGAATGATAGACAATGGAAGCATTAATTCCTGCAGTATTAAGTAGATGATAAAATATTCGCAATGGCCAACGGTAACATATTCGCGATACATCATAAATACTGCACGTTTCATCAGTGATATCAACACCGCCTGTATTATAAAAATTTACAATTTCAAGTTTCATCTCTAAGTTTGGTTCTGAAATTACACAGTCATCGAATCCACTTAGTTAATCTTAAAAATGTGTTGATACAGTATTTTATAGACGACGAAATCACTGTTTCTCCCTTTCTCATGGAGTTTTTGTCATAATTTCTGGAAAATGTTTTGAAAAATTTAAGAAAAAAAAATATATTTTACAAATATTTGACAGAATTGTGTTATTTTTATGCTACAATTATTGAAATTTTCAATGAATATACATGCATAATAATATATTTGAAGGAAAATGTAGAAGGAAAGAGTAAAACGTAGTCTATTTTAGATGCTTCCAGTACGAAAATATAACTCAATCACTCACGGGGTGTTCTCAGCACCCCAGATAAAATTTTGGTCGTTACATTCCGATCACCTTAGCGAGATTGTTTACATCAGACCTGAAGGTTCAATGACCTAATATGTGCATCTACAGAAGAAACGGTGGTTCTGCGCATTTTATTTAGTATCCTAGGATGCTTTCCTTGTTGCTGGGGGGAGTAGAGAACATCCCGCGCGAGTGATCGCGGGTTAATAATTAGGTAACTGCCTTTTACTAAAAAAGAGTTTCAGAAACACGCTGTACCTGTGCTTTAGAAAGCCTGTATATCCAACTATATGTATGGAAAGTTTTATTATATATTTATAAAAACAAACTTTTGGAAGAAGTTCAATTTTGAACGCATTGGTTTAAGGTACACGACTACGTTCGGAACCGTAATTTTTAAAAGCGTATAAATGGACAACTTTTCTGATATTTAGTGTCACTGAGATTAGAATACATGCATAAAGTTGTTTTAAGGACATTTTGACAAAAAATTATTTAAATACAGTATTTCGTCAAAAAATTAACTTAGAATAATCTTTTTTTCAAAATGTTCTCTTTTTGTGAAAAATACTCCGATTATAATAATATTTTGCCTATATAGCTCAGACTTCTATACAGAGGCTCAACAACGGTTTTTGAAAAATTCTAATTATTTTCAGAGTTACAATCCACTGAAATAATTATCGGCGTTTTTTTCTTAAAATTTATCCCCTCTGTTGTCAAAACATGGATAAGCCCATTTCTAAGTTATATATTTCAAAGAATCTACTTGAGCATCTGTACGCATGTCTGAACTATATACAGGAAAAATATTATAATAGAAGCATTTTTCATAAAATATTTTGAAAACTGGTAATTTTATGTTCGTTTTTAGTCAAAATATTGTACTTAAATAATTTTTTATTGTAATAATATTCTTAAAACAAATTTACATACATTTTACATTTTCTAATCAAAGTGACACTAAATATCATAAATATTATCCATTTAAACGCTTTTGCAAAATCACGGTTCCGAACGTAGTCGGATACCTTAAGGCTTTTTATTTTGGAAACATGTACAGTTCTTTATGTATAATTACGAAGTAACGTAATAGTAAGCTTTTATTCCCTGTGAAATATTTATGTTTTATTAACAAATATGTGATTCATTTTAACATAATTTTGCCTATTCTCATGCACAAATAGTTTTCTTTTATAATTGTTTATAACACCTATTAGATGAAAAATATATGTGCCATAAATTTGTAGAAACAGTAATGTGAATATATTTTTACCTTTCGTTGACATTGCACCTTACATTGGCAAAAGGCACATATTTACATGTTTTTAGATTCAAATTGTTCAGGTGGTTCAAAGTTTTGCTCCATTTTCAAAAGTTCACAGATAATTGTTCTTATTGATTGGGGCAAAGTTGTAATATTTATGCGTTTTTTCAACGATGTCGCAAGAAGATCTTCCCTTGGCTTTTTCATAAATTTTCTTCCAAATAATACTTTTTTTCAGATTTGCGAGCCATATTATGTACGTATATATAACATATGCATTCCCTAAACTGATATTAACGTTATTGTCCTTTTTTTTCAAGATGAGTCTCAAACGTCTCACTGCTCATTTAGTTTGAGACGACAGCATATATATAAATATAGATGCATATTTATATGTAACTATAAATAAACTTTTAATATTCATAAAAACAGACATTTTTGGAAGTACAGTTTTTTAATACATTATTTTAGGCATTGTTTCATTTTTAATAGGTTATTGGAGTATATGTAATTGGGAAATATGAATAAAAGTTAACGATATATCATATGCAAAATGAAAATGTTAAATATGCATAAAATATCCATATTTTGCAAATCGACATGCGATTTATTTTAACATAACTTCGCCTATTCACATTAGCACATAACTTCCTTGAAAAGTAGTTTATAAATCCTTAGATGAAAAATGCATATATTATAAACATGTAGGAAATATAATATGGCTATCCATTTACCTTTTGCCGTTGTTGCACCTGTGGGAGAAAAAAAGGAAAATGAAATAATCCTTTATAATGAGTGAAGAAAATTTATTCTCTTTTTCTGAGAAAGAGAACGTGGTACATTAATTGGACACAATATACGGTTTTACAATTAAAAATAATATTTTTTAATCTTAAAACATACCTTTACAATCGGTTAGTTCTAACCGATTCATATGAATAACATGAAAAAAAAAGGTAATTTTTTGTGTTTTATATGCTGCAAAGTAGAAATTTTCTTTTTAGTAGACTACGGAAGCATAAGGAATATAAATGATACTTATGCTCATTTAACTCATTTTCAAAGTAGCATCATATCATAGCTAAACTAAAAATAATATTTTTATAGTTCAACAGATTAGAACTGCCTTATATATAGACAATTTCATCTTAGATAAATGTATTTCTTTTTAGAAGTAATATGTAACAACCAAACCTCTCTCTCTCTCTTGTGGAAAGATATTTCACATACACAATACAGGATTTTTAAAAAAAATTCAACTGTCAAAAACATTATAATCTGCAGATAATAATTCATTGATACATTTTTTATCGTCTTTGGAATTTTTCAATGATAATTATTTAAGTTTTGGGGTAAATTCAAAATCAAATTTTGTAAAGTCAGGAGAAAAAGGAAACATACCTGGTGACATAGATTTCCCTTCAAAATGAAAATATATATGTGTAACCATACACTGAACATTTAATACCATATAAATTTAATAATAATTTCAAAATATGTTGAAAAACATTTAAATTCAAAGAAATTAAAAATAAAGTTCAGGTGTATTTCAGATTTTACGAATTTTTTAATCTTATTTACTGACTGGCAGATTAAACGGAATCTTTCTATAGAGAGTACCTGAACTGTGATGTTTACAGAAACCGAATGTTGGTCAAGAAAAGGTGTCCCCTTGCCAACATACATATGTTTATAATTGTCTATGTTTCAGTGAGCACACGTGCCTGAAAATCTTGCATAGGAACTACTATGAACATAATTTTGCTCCACCCTATGATGTTCCAGAAGCAAAAAAAGAAAAGAAGTTTGAAAGAGTTGAGGTACATTAATCAATCTTCTGCTTTGGTTCGAAAGAGTTCAAAAAAGATGTTCTTCATGGTATTGTAGGTCATGGTTGGATTTAAAATGTCCTACAAATATAGAACTTTTCAAATCTAAATGTTTCTTATTTCGTTGTACTACACTACAAACAACATTGTGATGTCGAGCAACATCAACGTTTGACTATTACATTTCCATCCAGCTAATGCCTCTTATCTTAATGAACAAGATGTATGACTTAACCCAGTGTTTCTAAAATGCGGGGCGTGATAACTCTACAAGGGGGGCACGAGCATATTGAAAAGTCGAAAACAAAAGATTGTTTAAAAAATTATTAATATACTAAAAGGAAACAAATAAAAAATGAAACACACATTTACACTTATAAATGTATCAGAACTGCGCGATGAATTTTATAATTATTTTAAAAAAATATTATTTTAAGACAGTGCTTCTCAAACTTTCAATACTGGCGCCCCCCCTTTTCAATCACAATTTTTATCGCGCCCCCCTTATACATGATAATTTACTGAATGCAATAATAATGCACTTTTACGATAAAGCAACAATACTTATTATAAACCGTACAAATTCATGACACAAGTATTAAATTTTGTATGTGTTACGTTTCAGCAAAAAAAAGTTAAGTAATAGGATAATTACTAAGTTATTTTTCCTTTCTCTGATTTTTAAATTGGAACATATTACAAAATGCGGTGGTTGCTTAGAAGACAAAATATAAATATCAGCTAAATATAGAAAATGAACTCAGAGGATCAATTTCTTATCTTAAAACTCCTTTCAAAAACTTTGCTCTGTAAGACAAGCCCATGGAAGTAGCTAATAATTATTAAACTTGTTCTTAATTTAGTATTAATTAATTACTCATAAAATACTCTGTGCACCACTCATACATTAAAAGCAGTGTTCCTTAAACTTTCAATACTGGCGACCCAATTTTCAATCATAATTTTTGTCTCGTCCCCCTGTACAACAATAATGTATTTACTGCAATAAAAATGCACTTTGAGAGAGAGACGCTAAAGTTACAATACGATCTTAATTATAAACCGTACAAATTAATACGATAAGTATATTAAATTTTGTGTATATGTAACTTTTAAGTAATATATATTTTAAGAAAATTACTTAAAGTATATATTACTTAGAATTATGTTATTTTTCTTTCTCTAATTTTTAAATTGGAACAGATTGCAAAATGATGTATTTAATTAAAGATTTATTTCCTTTTCAGCATTCATTTCTCAAGGTACAAATGTCATTAGAAAAATAGTCTAGTCAATGTCGCTCTCTATCATATCCATCACATCTGGCATTATAGGGTACGTTTGCGTGAGTCTGGGCAAACTATCGGACGTCTGCGCAAAACATGTAAAAATGCTTTTCCTCGTACAATTCCAGTCAGTTTTGGTCCACTCGATACTCCTATAGCTACCGAATCTAGCTTGAATGTACATTTTCTTTTAATATCCACGTTAATTGTAATTCACGGTAATTAAGTATTTACGGCAGTAGATTAAAACAATACCATACACACATTTTTAAGTCGTAAGCAAACATTCGACCATAATAAAGAATCAACAAGTACACAGACGAACGAATATGGTTCCGAAAATTAAATCAAGGCGATCTTCTCAAAAATACTTAAATTTTGGATTTACCACTACTGAAGTAAGTGATGGAAAAAAGCCCCAGCTCGATATGTGTTAAAACTTACAAATCTGTAGAACAACATGTGAAAGTTGTTTTTAAAACATGTAAAATCATTTAGCTATGTTGGCAAAGAATTTTAAAAAGTATTCTCTGGATGAGGACAGCTTGGTAGCAAGTTACGAGTGGATTAGGGATCTGTTTCAAAATACTCCCCAGAAGGGCTCTCAACTTCCTAAGAAGAAATCTTCATTGATTTCACATCCAGTGAAAAATTAAAAGGCAATTTTGTAATAAATCGCTCTTTGAATTTAGGGTAGAGGTGGATGAGGAATTATCTGTACTGAAAACAAAAGCACTTCGAATACTATTACCATTTTCAACATCCTACCTTTTTCAAACCGGATTTTCTGCAGTGGATGCCTTGAAGACAAAATATAGATCTCAGCTAAATATAGAAAAATAACTCTTTAAGTGTCAATTTCTGATATTAAACCTTCCTTTGAAAAACTTTCCTCTACATGACAAGCCCGTGGAAGAGTCCCTAATAATTATTAAACTTGTTCTTAATTTATTAATAAGATTGATTGATTGAATATTAACGTCGCACTGTTCAGCTGCACGAGGGCTTTTGACGACGGACCACGTAATTTTGAACCATGGTCAAGTAACGTGGATGACACCTGAGCTGGCACCCCTCTCTCCTAACTACCACACCACACGAACGGGAAAACGTTTCAACTCTAAACAGATTTAACGTGCATCGCTGCCCTACACGGCGGGTCTTTAGTGGTACTAGGCTCGAACTCGTGACAAGGCAAGCCACGATCCGATACCTATACCACTCGGCTAACGCGGCCAAATTCAGTAATAAGGAATCATTTATAAAATACCTTCTTCAGTACTGATACATCAAACGTATACTGGCTGAAACACCGACTCTTCGCACGAGTTCATTTTTTAAAAAAATAAAACATTATTCTTGATATAATAGCTGAACTGTAAGGAGAGTAAAACTGTGTGCACGACATTGTATACAAAAATGTAAAATTATTTTTTTTAGATAAATGCTATAATTGTAAATAACTGTTTAAAAGAACTGTAATTTTAAACCTCACACAATTAGCATTTAGAATTAATGTTAAATTATGAAAAAGAATATAAAATTCCGATGAAGAATAATTGTGTTACTTTTTAACATTTAAAGCGAGAAGACTTCAAAATGTTTTAACCCGGGAGCAGGCGCGTACTCGATACTAACATTAATGGTAGTGCGGGGGACTCAGTCACCCCAATCATTTGTTTAGAATTATTTTTACTGTACACGATACAAATCGGAATTCTAGTGAATATTTTAATTTATAGAAAGTATACTTACCTTCTTTCAAGGACTATTCAATCTTTGATGATTTGAGAAAAAATCCAATAAAACTGAACTAAAATGATTCAAAAGTACAAGACCATAATAAAGGACGCAAATCAGACACTTTTCAAATATCCTACAGAAATGTTAAGCCAATCAATTCTTTTCCAAATATCGCAAAACTCAATTTTTTACAATTTCCCTAAGCGAAAAGCAAACGCATAAAAGATGGGAGGGAACTAATATTGATATTAACCATACCATAAGATTGAAGGTTAATCAAATGATTAGCAAACGTACTATGCAGCCTGGCTGAAAAGTGAATCATGACTTCCTTTTCTTTTTCTACAACTAATTAATGTACAGTATTTCAATAATAATTACAGTGGTGAATTGTTTATCTTAGAATTTTTCTCAGGGTCTGGGTTTCGTTTTTCTTTTAACGAGTAATATTTTATGTTAAAACGTAATAAAAAAATCTCTCATTGAGGAAATACAGCAAATAAAACTAAATGTTTTTTTTCTTTAATTTGGTTTTGGGATCAAAGATAGCTATTTGATGACGGAAAAAAGCCAGATAATAAACATAAATTATGTCAGTGTTGTTGTGTGTATTTTTTTTATTATGGAAGAAAGCATTTTGTTTTACTTCTCTTTCCGGTTATTTTTTAAAAAAAAATCTTTAAATTTTCGATACGCACGCGCCCCCCAGGGGGCGCACCCCACACTTTGAGAAACACTGCTTTAAGAACAATTTTAATGATTTCCATTGTCCTGATTTGCTTGACACATATAAAATTAAAATAAAAATTAACATTTATCTTGATAATTTGTTCGGTTTATAACTAATTTCTTAAAAGCCGATTAAAAATTACTTGATTTGCTCCCCAATGCCACCGTTTAACACGTAGACGAGCCTATCTAGTTTATTGGGGAAGAGGGGAGGGGTTAAAGGAATAAAGAAACGATTAATTTGAAATAAGTAAACCTTTCACAACGACAATCAATGTCCTTTTATGACATTCCAAAGCCTTCGGAATAAATTTATCGATATCAGAGCACAGAAAATATCGTACTTCGGTATACGTCCGGGCCAATTAACACACTGGCTGAGCGAGATGTTTATATACGCCGGTGACATTAAATAGGTAAAAGTCGTACTGTATGTAGGTTTAGCTTCAAAATATAGTATTATTGAATTCAATGCATCTTTATTGTATGGGAGGTGGGTGATGAAAAAAATCATTGAATATTGGATCGCGAATATTGAAAGTTTGAGAATCACTGACTTATAATATAAAAATTTCTGTCTTCTCCAGAATATTGTCGAACATATTACTGGCATCTATGATGGAGCAGCGCTCACTTGTAAGGTAATTATTTGGGATTATGATAGTTTTATTTTTGCCCTTTTTTTTACCTAACTTCTAAGTAAATGCTTATTTGTTTATTACAAAATTTTAGAATATTGATTACTCAGTATGTTTTCTTAGAAATATTTCCTATCATTGATATAAACTATAAATGCTATTGCACATGCCTGATTTTAAATTACAGATTCTAAAAGAAGTTTCTACCTTAACATTTTATTTCAAATAAATAAACATAAATAGTAAATATTTTAATCTGAAAGTTATAAAAAAATCCGCACAATTTGCTAGTACACATTGTTTGCTTCTCTTATGTGCATTATTTTATGTACAGTTTCTTTAAAAAGTTATAACATTTTTCTAATTTGCATCGAAGCGATAAAAGTTATCATCACATTATACCTATTAAGTTATATTAATCTTCATTCATGTATGTGGTATTTTTTTAATATCAAGTTTGTAACACAGTACAACACAGATTAATACCTTTTATCTCGTTCAAATAAATGCCTTAAATGTTGTACTGAATAGAAATTTTTAATTGAAAAGTACTTCAATTAAAAAATTCTTTAAAAAAAATTATGCATTGTTTAGTTTACCTTTTGTCGTAGTTACCCCTGTAGGAAAAATGGGTTGGAAAAGAAATTTCAGTAAATACATTTTAAAACGTAATGCAATAGGAAGAGATTTATTTTCCAGCACATATTTTTAATACATGATTTCATAATGTATCACATGCTAAGCTAACCATTAAACTAATTTTAAATATTATGAATTGAAATACCAGTAAATTTAAAACTTTCAAGATTGTCTTCTTGATTTTTGTTCAACAGTGGTTAACCCTGCACTTCTCACGCAGAATATGTCATAACCACCCACTAACTTTTTTCATCGCTGCTTGTAAACATTTTTTTGGAAAATGGGTAGTTTCTCACGCAATTGACTTTAAGTCCTATACTTTGATGGTCCTCAACTTGTAGGCGAATTTTAAATATGTATGTTTGGATACCAGCTCATAACCTATGTCATACCCTGCGCGTGAATCACCGTTACAGTTCTGAGGGCATGAACACGTTTTAAGGCTTAGTTATGTTTTGGCATATTGTTGTAAATATGATGATGAAGAAATATAAAATATATATATATAAATATATATATATATATATATATATATATATATATATATATAATCCAATATAAGAATTTTTTAATATATAATCATATACATATACATACACATATATATAAATTTATACACATATACAAAATATATATATATATATATATATATATATATATATATATAATATATATATATATATATATATATATATATATATATATATATATATATATATACGTATTTTAATAGATAAAGTATCAAATAGGTAAAGTAAAATAGCATTTTCAGCTGAAGAAATTCGTGGTTATGATGAGGAAGAATCAAATGATAAAGAGTATAAATGCAAGCATAATTCATATCTAGATTTAGAAGAGTGAGACATTGTTGAAAATAAATGTTTTATATGTAGAGACACAAAGACATTTGGAAAGAACGTAATTATAAAGGAGACAATTGGTACACCTCCTATCCACTTTCAGATTATATTTTGAGGGGAAAAATCTATCGCCTGAACAATAAAAAAATAAAAAAAGAAATTTCAAATTTTGTGAATTTAAAAAAATATAGAAGTTTACTCTTATATGTTTAGTTTTAAAAAGATGCTGTTTAAACAAATAATAATAATTAGATCCAGTGAAAATCGAGAACACTTACGACGAGATTAAAAGAGTATATAAACAATGTATCGAATGCCCTTATAAAAACATCAGAAAATCTAAATTTACCTGTGAAAGATATAATAAGCATATTGTATTTCTTAATTTTCTTCCTTTTTAACTTTTGTATACAAATTTTATTGTAGCAATTGAATGTAATACCCTTGGGTATGAGATACCCTACAAGAGAAGTTTCGGTCGTTTTTTTTCGCACGAGTGATGCCGGCTTAAAAAAAATTAACTTTCGTCTATATCGTTTTTCTTATTTTTCGGTACTCTCAACAATTTTTTCCTTACAAAAACTTTGCGAATGTTATTACAAATCTCATTTAATTTTACTTTACTTAACAAGATGAAAATAATTATATTTCAAGTCACGCGCAACAAATATTGAGAGAGAATTTTTCTAGAAACTGAACTATTAACAGTGTAGGGATTGCTGCACATAATCATCGATTCCTATTTAAAATCTGTATTTCTTTTTCCCTTTCAGTATCATGTGGAAGCACAGGAAATGCAGATGATTGATTTGTTCATCTAATTCATTCAAAAGCAAACTTAATAAAAAAAAAGAAATTATAAAGTGTTGTTAACAAGAAACAACTCATAGAGAAGTCAGATCTTTTGTACGAGCCCAAATATGTTTAGTCATGTTCGTATTAAATGAAAGTAGTGTGTTATATGTAATAGCCTCATGCAGAAAAGATCACTTCCGTATCTTGCCAAACCAGTAACTGGTAGATATTGCAAATTCACGCGGTTTCCTCATTTGTTTAGGTTTACCAGTGTGTCTGGAAATATATTTAAAACAAAACATTTTTGACAATAAAGAATTTCTTTCTTGTGAGGGCTTTCTTGCAAACCACACTTCCTTTTTATATGCATTTTCAAAGATAAGCGAATTTTTTCCTCGATCAGTATTCCAAAAGGTAACTCCTTTTTCTCTTCTCAAAATAGTCGAAAGCTAACTAATTTAAAATATTCTATTTTAGTTGCACAATATATAACACACGTCATGAGGGTATGTATTTTCGACTCAATAAATGTTTCGTCAACACATTTTCTTTTCATTTGGTACAAATATCGCGATATTCTGCAGTAAATAATTCTTAGATGAATACATTTTTATCTGAAGAATTTGATTTAAATTACAAATATTTTATTATTAGCAAAACTTCAATAAAAATGTAAAGTAAGGAGAAAACGGAAATATACCTTGAGACATAGATTTTCCTTTAAAATTAAAAAAAAAATTATTTTAACAATTTATACAAAATAATTTTGATAATCATTGCATAAAATGTACAATAACACTTAAATTCAATTGAATATAAAATTATGTTTGCAATCTTAATAAATTATTTGAATTTTTTTTTATTCTTACCAATAGAAAAATAAACAGAATTGTTTTTTAGTTGGAACTTGGAGAGTAGTGAACTTTTGTGTTTATACTTTTTTTAAAGTTTTATATTATTATTCAAGCAAAATATCACCGTTGGATCCTTTCAAATCCGGAGTCCAAAAAGTAATTTTTAACTAAATTTTTGCAAGTCAGTTTTGATAAAGTTATGTACATATACATCAAGTACAAAGTAAATTAAAAAGTTTAAAACAACACAAACGTTTAGTTGTTTAATACTTAAATTATTTTAGAGATTTTTTCTTCCTTAAAAAGTGTAATCGATAATTTAAACAGCGTAAAGTAAAAAAAAAATAACGATTGCATTTGAAATAATTCAGAACTGCTTTTATATGTATCATGCATTTATTTTTTAATAAAAGTATATGATAAATTTTAAAATTATTTTGCCTATTTTCCTAAAACCCTGTTTATAAATATTTAGATACAAAAGAACATATGGTAAACAGCTGCAGAATGAATAAAGTGAATTTTACTTTACCTTGTGTCGTCATTGCACCTGTGGGAGACAGAAATTTGGAAAAATGATTATTTACAGTACAATGAGTGTAGAAAAAGAAGTCTTTCTCTGAGAAAATTAGGCTTGCGTGGGAACTGATAACACGTAACACAGGCAAAGATATTCAATAATTGTGAAATATTAGTTGAAAAAAAGTAATGATTAGAACAGTCTAGATTTTAATATCCATATGTTGGACAATGGCAAAAATTAATTTGTCTCTCAAATTTCATTTTTCTATTTTTCTACTCTTAATATTTTTCGAATGTTTATCGAAATCTCTCCCTAGAATTAATTCGAGAATCCCATTAGGAAAATCCCTTGCATTCCCACCCTTAAACAGGAACATTAAAATTATATTAAATCATGCAACACACTACAATTGTGTTCGAAGCACTGGAAAACTATGTGTATACATTAGCTTAGTACAATATCATTCATTTCCTGTGCTAATTGGAATATTTCCGTTTCAGTAGACTACGAAATAGCATAAAAAAGAAATGATTATTTTTGTTCACAAGATCTTATCAAAGCAATGTTTCCGTATAAAGTATTAAAAAAATATCTTATTTTTATATATAACAAAATATATATATATTACAAATACCTTTTTCATACCAGTAACCAAAGTCAAATCTTTAGTTTTAGGAGAACTGTAGGGAACCCAAATTACTTTAGACACAATGCTATTTTTATTAAAGGATTTCTGTTTCCTTCGGGACAAGTACCATGATATCCTGTAGCTATATACTCTTGGTGCTCTTGAAATATACCAGGAGACCGACTAAGTATTCGACTAAGTTCGGAACCGTGATTCTGCAAAAGCGTATAAATGGATAATATTTATGATATTTAGTGTCACTTATATTAGAAAATGTATATAAAACTGTTTTAAGAATATTATTAGAATAAAAAATTATTTAAGTACAATATTTTGATAAAATGTACATAGAATGACCAATTTTCAAAATACTCTCTTTTTATGAAAATTGCTTCCATTATAATAATATTTTGCCTGTATGTAGCTCAGACCTCTGTACAGAGACTCACCTAGAATTTTTGAAATATATAACTTAGAAGTGGGTTATTCATGTTTTACGACAACAAAAGGGGATAAATTTTAAGAAAAAAATGCCAATAATAACGCCAAGTGGTTGTAACTATTAAAATAATGTGAATTTTTCAAAAAAATAGTTCAGATTCCCTGGAGAGGTTTTTACTTTATAAGCAAAATATTTTATTAATTTAGAAGCATTTTTTTATGAAAGGAGAACAGTTTTAATAAAAAGTTATTTTAGTTCTGTTCTTTGACAAAATATTGTATTTAAAACATTTTGTTTGTCAAAATGTCGTTAAAACAATTTTACACATGCATTATAATCTATGTGACACTAAATATCATGAAAATGATTCTTTTATGCCCTTTTTTTTAAATCACGGTTCTGAACGTAGTCGGATACCTCAAAATGAAATTTATATATATATATATATATATTTATATATATATATATATATAGGTATACATTAAATATTTATAAACATAGTATTTTTAATATTGATGCATATTTTTCAGAAAAATACCAAACTTCTAAAGATCTTAATATTTACAATTTAACAATGTAATAATTTTGCTATTATTTTATTACATTTACTGATGTACAGGATAAACAGAAAAAATGGCTCTTTAGTTGTAACCTGGACAAATGTCGTCTTGTATAGAAATTGGTTTGCCTGGACCAACATAAAGAGGTTTATTACGTTTAATGGTTGAAAGACATACGTTACTGGTCATTATGCATAGATCAGTGCATTGAAAAGGAGATTTCGCTCCATAGTAAAACAGATCATTGTTCATGATGAGAAAAAATGATCTGCAATGACCCTTAGGTACCATCCTGTTACTCTTCTATGGCCCAAAAGAAAAAGAAAATGAGCTTTTAAAATCATTGGTTCCGAGTGGAAATAAGATTATCTCCCTTTCAGTGGACTATAAAAACCCAGTAAACGTAGACCATTTTTTGTTGTTGTTGTTGTAATTCATCTAATTCACTTACAAGATACCATCAAAGCAAAGTTGTAGTAAAATAAATCAAAAATAAGTATTATTTTTATCTAGGGATATACTTCAAAATTAACTAATTTAAACCATTCAACAGTAGTCTATTGCCTGTTTTTTATGGGTGCAATGTAAACCAAAATCCTATTGGAATACTTTTTTGACAGAATATGGTTTCATTAAAATATTTTCGCTCCGTTTGGACCAAACATATTATGATACTCTGTAATTAATAATTATTAGATGAAATCCTATTATTAGTTTTTCATGTTGAAATATAAAATATTTTAAGTTTGTTAAAAATACAAAAAATAGATATTTTGTACAATATGTATAAAAGCGGAACATACCTGGAGACATAGATTTTCCTTTAAAACGAAAAAGACATATATGTAACTATTCATACTTAATATTTATCACTATGAAGTTTTAACAATTGTTGCATACTTGGTTCAATATCGCTTAAATCCAAAAAAGCAATATATATAAGGTTTAAGATTGGCAATGCAACGATTTCACTTAGATTTTGTTAAATTTACTAATCGACGGAATAAACAGAAACGCTCTCAAGTGGGAACCTATATTGCACTTTAGTGAGGCATGAAGCCAAAGCAGTTTTGAAAATAATGATAATAAAAATAAAATATACGTACTCCCTTTTCGACATAAATGTTTTATTTCTCTACGGTTCACGGTTACACATGGAACTGGTCAACCTTCATAGACATTGCTTTATGGTATTATTTGTCAAAAGGTAGGGTAGTGGTCAAGGTCATAAACTAGTGATAGGCGTGTCTCGAGTTCAATTTATGTGCCCCTGAAGATCTGCCGTATAGTGAGAACCCGTTACGTTAAATCTGTCAAGGATCAGGAGTCCACATGTTGATGTGGTGTGCAAGTTAGGAGATGAATGAATCCAGCCCAGGGATCGTCCACGTCACTAGATCATGGTTCAAATTTACGAGATTAGTCACCAATAACCTTCACACAACTTTATAGGGCGACGATAAAAACTATCTCCTATGAAGTTTTTTTAGCGTCGCAGTACTAAAGACTTTTGTTTTTAACACGAAAATAACATTTGCATCTTGCTGAGGCACATCAGTGTTTCATGGTCTTCTTAGGACCGGCTGACCCAGAAAAAAGATATTGTGTAGGTATTTTAAGTTAAGTTGGACCTTTTGAAAATTTTAAAAAGACGAAGCCTTCTCGGATCTAATTTTATCCCATTTCATTGAAACACTCACTACGAACCACATTGTGTCATCTAACAGCATCAGAAAGTTTTAAACAACTTTTCCATACATCTACACGTCTACCACCTTAAGAAGTACGATATAGGACACACACGCTCTTTTACGTTGCTAGAAACTTCTGCCGTTGACAAAAAGGTTATCGGCCAATCAGCAATCATGTAGAAAACATGCACGCGAAATAAAAAAAAAGTTGACATTTTGCACATTTTCTACAATTCTTGTGTTTGTGTGCATTTCAAGATAATTAAAAGGAGTTACTCAGCTTTTGTATGTCTTTTTTTTAAATCTGTATTAACATCTCAGTAACATCTCCTGCATATATATATATATATATATATATATATATATATATATGTCTCTCTCAACGTGTACGTTTAAGACCAATGAGCGTGTATATACGTCTTTTTTTAAAATCTATATTAGCACCTTAGTAACATTTTCTGCACATATATATACGTCTCTATCAACATGTACGTTAAATACCAAGGCGCGTATATATATGTCTTTTAAAACAGCGATCGATTTTTTTCGCGTTGCTATCAGTAAAGCTACTTCAAAGGCTTAGGAATAAAATAAATCAACATGTGCAGTATTTGCAAATGATTTACTTATTTCTGAGAAAAATTTATTTGTTTTTGCTTTATCCTTTTCCCCTTCCTCACCTTGCACACTTATTTAGGTGAAAAAAAAGTGGTACTGGCGAGAAGATTGCGTTACTTTTAATGGACAGTTAAAAAAACTGGTGTTATATATATTGAAGCAAAATATCAACACTATCTGTTTTCAAAACTGGGGTAAAAAGCATATTTCACCTTAATTTTTGGAGAAAAAAAATTAGAAAATTTATGTACATACACATATATCATGTAAGAAGTAAGTTTTAATAATTAAAATAACACACAATTTTCGAAGATTTAAATTTCCTTAAAACACTTTTTTAGACATTATTTATTTCTTAAAATGTTAAATCAATTTCTTTATTACCTTAATGTAAGATACATTTACTTTATATCGATTTAATATAATTTCGTCTCTTATAACGAGTACAGTTACCTGTCCGAAAAACTTGTTTACACATATTAAGTTACAATGAAACTTTATAGATATTTACCTTGTGCTGTTGTTCCACCTGTGAAAGGCAAACAGTTTTGAATGAACTATTATAGTGTATCGAATATGGATATTTTAATTTATCAGAAAATTATACTGAGATACAAGAAAGTAAAACGTGTACGTATGAAAAAAAATCAATAATTAAGAAACGTAATTTGAACGAAAATAAAGATTCAAACATTGTCAATACTTTAATATTCAGGTTTGCTCTTCAGTGCAAAAAAGTAAGTTATCCCTCAGTTGTAACTTTAAAAAATTATACTTTAACATTTTTCTTTGAGAGGCTTGAACATGCTATTAGAAAAATCATATTTAAATCATTTAACTAGAGCATTAGAATTATACAGGTTGATTCTTTTAAAGACCTACAGACTTGTGCAGGGAGTGTAGATGGTTAAAAAAAAGACGACTTGAAATCCCTAAAGAATGCAGGGTCGCCATAGGTTCGAGCTATCGTGAAAAGAAGTAGAGAAAAAATACAGAAACAGCAATTCAATAATTGGACATAAAACAGTTTAATTGAAAGTTTGTACTACAAAAGGTGCATGGAATTGTAACTGCAATCGTCTGGCACAACGACGCTGCGTGGAATATCTAACGTTCTGGAAAATTCCAGGCTCGCCACTTATCTACCCGGCTATTACCGATTTTGAGAGATGAGGTCTTTAACTGAAGACACGGGCGTCTAGTACACCAAAAATCTGTCCACACTTGCGATAGGTAGTGTAATGAGGATCATACCTATTAGGATAACATTCTGGGTGAACCATCGAAGGCGTGCCCGTTAATATCCGCATTTTCTTGTTGGCAGTTCCTCGCTTGAATACGAGTGCATCCTACTACTTGGAAAAAAGGATCGTAAATGACGACTTTCGACCGGTTTGATATCCGCGAAATCTTCTCTTATGTGTCAAGTTCCACAAAACTGCCTTCCAAAATGTCAGTAATCTCATGTAGCGTTGCGGTTATACATTCCGGACACATGTGTTCATAATGTTGAACAAATGCTACGGTACATTTATTTAATCAAATGTTTCCTGTCTCAGAAATGTGTTGCTGTTTCTATGTCTACTACAGCATTTGCAAACCTGCTTTCCTATGTGATTCCGAGTCCTCCTTGTAACAAGTACAACTATTCCAAGGTTGCTGGTCTGGTAGCTAATCACCCATTATATCGAATCAAAAACAGATTTAGATTCGTCGATGCACTGGACATAATGAAGCATATATTGGCAGAGCACAAAATCATTAATTCCGTGCTCAAATTTTAGTCTCTTTCCGTATCATTAGATTATGAAAGTAGTAAACGAGATTTTTTAAATTCATCTAATTAGTTGAAAATATCTTACTAAGCCAAAGTTACAGAATAAAAACTGTAAAAGCATATGTTACATTTATAGCCAAATAAATAGAAACGAACATTTTCAGGCAATCCAATAAAAGTCAAATGCCTGCATTTATACCTGGTACTATATAAAAACAATCTATTTTAAAATCAGTTTTGGAAAAAATATGGTTTAAATTATATTATTATTATTAAAAATATCACAATATTTTGTGGTTAAAGTTTGTTTAATGCATTTTTATTATCTCTCTCTGTAGCTATATATTTTATATTAAAATGCTAATTTTTGTAAGAATTGCAAAGAAATTTTTTTCTGAAATCAGGAGAAAAGAGAAACGTACCTGGTGACATTAAGTTTCCTATAAAATGAAAAAAGAAAATTAAATGTAAATTATAAATAAAAATACAATAAATATTTTACACCACTAAGCTTTGATAATTAAATCATTGTTTGTTAATCTATATTAAAGTTTTAAATTTAATTTAAAATAAAGTTTACCTTTAATAATACATAGTATTTACTAATATTTTATTACATTTACTGATCTAAAGAGTAAACGTAATCGTTCTTTGTCTAAATTTTAACTATTTCTCAAGAGTATGTAAGTCAAATTCAGTATGATTCCCTGTACCCCCGACAATGGTTCAGGCATCTACCTGTAACTCATTTTCCTCATAGAATATTCTTGGTGAATGTAGTTTTAGGTCATATTGACGAAAACTGTTGTTTCTAATGAAAGATAATACTCTTCAACGAGCTAAAATACATACACACATGGGAAGTTTCTTCTAATTCTTTGAACCGTAAAAGCTAAACAACTTTGTTCGGTATGTGTTATAAGCCATGCTTGATCTTAAAAGTGTACCACAAAAATAGAAATTTCAAATCTTAATAATTCTTAATTCCTGGAACGAGCCAAGTGCCAAATTGTTTTGTCTGTCTTCATCAGCATATGTTAATACATTTTTTTACATCTATACTTTTATATTTTACAAATAAAAGAGGTTACCGACATCATTTGGCCATTGCTGGATCTCCTAATATTTACGAGTTGATTATATACATCTATTGGTGATTACAAATTATTTACAAATTTTACACGCGCAATTCAAAATTCTATATAATTGTTCATTTCATAAAATGAAAACTGTAACATGTTTATTTGAAATTTCATAGTTCCTATTAACTATGAATATTAGCTTTCCTGTTTCCTATTTTAAAACTGAAGGGTAAAAAACACATAGCTGATTTTTAAAAAAAAGTTTATATAAATAAACACACACAAATATCAAGCATAAAGAACAAATGTAAATATTCATAAAAACTCAAGTGTTTCGAGAAGACATTATTATATATATATATATATATATATATATATATATATATATATATATATATATATATACGAGGGTGGTCTGAAAAGAGGTTTTGACCTAACAAAGATTCAAAACACATTTTTCAGGAATCTTTTTTTTTTATTTTTAAACAAAGTATCCTTGTAACTCTACACCAGTGTTTCTCAAATTGTGGGGTGCCCCCCTTGGGGGCCTGACAACTCCTCAAGGGGGGCGCGAGCCTATTGAAAAGTCGAGAACAAAAGATTATCTAAAAAAAAAATTTAATTTACTGAAAGTAAACAAAATACGTTCTGACATAATAAAAAATAAAATACACATTGGCACTGTTATATTACACTTATAAATATATCAGTGCTACACAATGTATTTTGTAATTAATTAAACAATTCTAAGTTAAAAACAAGTTTATTAATTACCAGTGACCCCACGGGTTTGTCATATATATAATTTATAACAAAAAAATTAACACTTATCTTGATAATTTTTGTGCGGTTTATAATTAAACATTGACTGCCGATCATAAGTTTCGTGATTCGCTTCCCAATTCCAACCGTTTTCCACGTAGGCACTCGTATGTGATGTATTGGGGGAGGGGGAAGAATAAAAGAGCAAAAATAATCTAGAATAAGTAAATCCTTCGCATACATTGTCAAGGTCCTTTTATTGCATTCCAAAGTCTTGGAATAATTTTACGGATAGTATAGCGCAGAAAAAATCGTACTTCTGAAAGATGTATATATACGACTGGAGAAATAAATGCATTGGCTTAGAGAGACGTTGATATACACGGGGGGGCTTAAGAGGTTAAAGTCGTATACTAGTTTTAGCGTTTAAGTACAGTATTATTAAATTCAGTACATTATTATTGTATGAGGGGGGCGCGATGAAAATAATGATTGAATATTGGGTCGCGTGTATTGCAACTTTGAGAAGCACTGCTCTACACACTTCCCAACCGATGCTTTTCTCTTTAACCAGTCCAAATAATACTCGACACTTTTCTCTGCAAAATAATTGTTCACGAAGGTAATTGACTCTTCATTAAAGAAAGTATCTGTCCTTCAAGCGTAATTTTTAAATGAGGGGGAAAGAATTTGTCTGGAGCTAGATCTGATGAGTACGATGGATGGTCAAGCAATTTAAACCGTAATTCGTGGATTTTCATTTTGACAACCACTGAGGTGTGAGACGGTGCGTTGTCTCTGTGAAACAGGATTTTCTTTTTCTGAAAATATGGCCATTTTTCCGGAAATTCTGCCTTCAGCATGTCAAGTAATGATGCATAGGACGCTCGTGTAAGGGTTTTTCCCTTTTGAAGATAGTCGATTATAATATGTCCATAACTATCCCAAAACACAGTCGTCATCACTTTCCGAGCCGAAAAATGCTTTTTTGAAGCTGGTCCCCGTTTGTAGTCCATTGTTCGGATTGTATATTTGTTTTGGGCTTATAATGGTGTATCCAAATTTCACCTGCAGTAATTAATCGGCGTTAAAACTCGGATTTATTGCGCCTAAACTGCACCAACAGAGGGTTTGAAATGCTCATTCGAACACGTTTTTGGTCTGACATGAGCAAACGCGACACCCAACGCGTGGACAGCCTTCCCATGCTTAAATATTGATTTAATATGTGACAAACACGTTCTTTTGACATTTTCATAACCTCTATTATCTCCCTCGCTTTAATTCAGCGGTCGTCTAGCACCATTTGGTGACTTTTGGCTATGTTTTCGTCGACAGTTGCAGTATTTGGACTTCCCGAACGTCTACGGTTCTCAAGCTCTTAAAGCCTCGTTTTTATTCCGCTGCCAATATTTTTAGCGTGGTAAATGATGGTGCAGAGTCCCCATACACATAATCTAACTCATCTATGACGTGTGTAGGCATATTGCTTTTCTAAAACAAATATTTAATGCCAACTCGATATTCGTCTTTATCCATTTTCACGAAAACATTCACATCAACTCACTCAAACAAATGTTACATAACAACTGTGCGTCCTAAATCGCTGAAACTTTGGTGAGTAGCTGTCAACAGAAGAACAACAAAATTCACTAACTCTTATTGACAAGGGCTGCCATCTTCACGTTGACGTCGGAAAATTTTCAGACCACCCTCGTATATATATATATATATATATATATATATATATATATATATAATATATATACATGCACTGCTGGACAATTGCTAAGGACGGATAACACTATCTTCCATAGCAACCACAAAATGAAAGGAAGCAAAATGTGGAAAATTAGAATAAGTGCAGGATATTAGTAAGAAGAAGTATGAGTATGCAAATTTTTTTCCACGTCTGTTCATCACGTGATAGCGTTCATAAGAGCTTTAAATGTTTTGACGCGTGTGGACTGTTGTTGTTTCAAGTCAAAGTTTTACAAGAAAGATTTAATAGACGAACTTAAAATTTTTGCCATGTCTTCCCGACATCACATAGATGATTTTATGCGTGGCCAAATTATTGGAAAGATCGAAGAAGGGCGAAAAATAACAGATGCTCCCAGGGAGTTCCACATCGCTCACAGCGTTGTTTCATGGCTGTGGAAGTCATTTAAAACTACTGGAATGTGTAGTAGACGTCACGGGGAGGTCGTGTTAGAAGTACGACGCCTGCAGAAGACAGATATATCGTCCTATCAGCAAAAAGGAACAGGCGCACCACAGCTCAGCAGGTGGCAAATCAGGTTCTTGCTGCCTCAGGAAAGCAGATCTCCCGAAAAACTGTTGCCAGACGTTTGAGGGGAGGAGGACTATACACACGCAGACCTGTTGTGTGTGTCCCATTGACCAGACAGCACCGTACTGCCCATTTGCAATGGTGTCGTGAGCATCACAATTGGACTGAACAGGACTGGGCATGCGTACTATTCTCAGATGAGAGTAGGTTCAGTCTGTCATCGGATTGTAGACGCCAACTGATCTGGGGCGAGAGTGATACTGCTTATCGTCCAGAAAATATCCAGGAAAAGGACCGATATCCGACATGCAGTATCATGGTGTGGGCTGGCATCATGATCAATGGCCGCACGCGCCTACATGTGGTTGCGAATGGGACTATGACGGGCCAACGATACATTGATGAAGTGCTTCAACTTCGTAGAA
Organism: Trichonephila clavipes; assembly: GCA_019973935.1. Lineage (NCBI taxonomy): Eukaryota > Metazoa > Arthropoda > Arachnida > Araneae > Nephilidae > Trichonephila > Trichonephila clavipes. The sequence goes on from BMAU01021240.1 coordinate 364,837, forward strand.
GTAAGAATGTTAATTTTCAATTACCTTGGGTCGTTTCTGCACCTGTGGGAGAAAGAAGTTTCAAAGTGAAATATTAATTTATTAAAAGAGAAGAAAATTTAATGACATTTCTGACCAGGTTTGGATAGTGCATCTTTTTCCAACCCCTTTTCGAAACTTGGGATAGAAACAGGTTTCGCCTTAATTTTTGGAATTAAACTTATATAAAATTATGTACACACACATATATCATGTACGAAGTAAGTTTTAATGTTTAAAATAACACACAGGTTTTGAAGATTTTAATTTCTTGTAAGAAATAAACATTATTTATTTCTTAAAGAGTTAAATCAATAGCTTTTTTTCCCTATATATATATCATGCATTTATTTTATATCTACAAAAATGTAAACAAGTTAATATAATTTCGCCTCTTATAACGTGTACAATTACATATCTAAAAACATGTTTATATGTATTACGATACAAAAATTTTAATTTAAAAAATAAAAAACACGCTTTTATAGTGAATCGAACTAAAAATTAAAAAAAAAAACTTCTTAATACATGAATAAAATAATTAACCATTAATCTTTAACGAGAAAATTAACGTCATTGGGATAAAAGCGTGGGGTGCTCTGTATTAATTGTTATAATTTCTTACTAGTCCTGTTCCAAAATGCTAAGTTAATGTAAAAATGTAGTAACAAGCACACGCCACGCTTTTACCACAATAACATTAATTTTCTCGTTAATCTATTTATTATTTTAGTAAGAATTATTTTTTTTTACTTTTCAATTCGATTCACTATAAAAACGTGCTTTTTAGTTTTTTTTCAACTATTAGTTAATTTTCAAGTTATAGTTCAATCTACAATTAAAGCCTTTTATTTTAGTTTTTAAAACTATAATTTATACTTTGTTGAATTTATTTTTGATTTTAATGTTTGGGGACAGAATTGTATGGCTGCTGGAAGTAGTATTGCTCTTTATTGGATATTAAGTAATATATCTGAAGAGCGTTTATTTTCCCCGTTAGCGGGGCCTCGGATTGTTATAATATTAATTCATATCACCAATTTTTAATGTATTTCTTTATAAAAAATACTTAGCAGCTAGAACATAAATTATTTTTATTCACGTGCAAGAGCTTTTTTTTTAAAAAAATTTATTTTCAGAAAAACTACGCACCCACCCACCGTACCTTTTTTCACATAAAGAACTATTTTTTTTGTTTTATTTTATTAACCACATGCCTATGTTGCAATTTTTAGGGTTGCACCTTTAACCTTTCGTTGCTAAATCTGGAATAAGTCGCCAAATCTAAAATAGTTTTGCATTTAGTCGCCAAGTATAGAAACGATTTAATGAATTAGTTGCCAAATCTAGAAACGTAATAATGAATTAATCGTCAAATCTTGTAAATCCTTAAAATTTTAAATTATTAAAATCCTGATTAGGACAATGGCACAGAAATATGAAATGATTGTATTACATTGGTACTCGACAAGTGTGCGAAATTTTGAATTAGTCTAACCTATTAAAGTGGGTAAAAATCGAGTTAAAAGATTCCATTACATACAAGTTAAACTTATAAAAAACGTGTTAAAAAACATGTTATAAAAATTTGTAGATTTTTACCTTGTGCTGTCGTTCCACCTGTGAAAGGAAACAGTTTTGAATGAACTATTAAAGTGCATCCGTATAGAAATTTTAATGTATAGAAAAATTACACTGATACAAGAACTTAAAAATCGTAGATATGAAAAAAAAATATTTAATAAATGCGAAAGGGTATTTGAACGAAAAGAAAGATTAAGACACTGTCCAGATTTAAACCTTCAAGTTTATTCGGCTGCGGAAAAAATTAAGTTTACCCTCAGCTGTCGCCTTTCAAATTTTTTTTTATTTTAACATTTTTCTTCAGGAGACTTTGAACATGCTATGAGAAAAAATAATATTTAAATCCTTTAGCTAGAGCATTAGAATTATACACGTTGATTCGTTTAAAAACCGTCAACCTTGCAGGGTGTGAAGATGGTTCAAAAACGACTTAAAATCCTATAAGAATGCAGGGCCTCCATAGGTTCAGGCTATCGTGAAAAGAAGTAGAAAAATAGACTGAAACAGGAGCTCATTAATAGGACATAAAACAGTTAATTGAAAGTTTGTACTACAGAAGGTGCACGAAATTACGATTGCAGTCCCCTGGCCCTGTGAAGCTGCGTGGAATTAGGGAAATGTATCACAAATGAGGAATTTCGGTAGGTTTGATATTCGCGAAACCAATCTTCTCTTCTGCGCCATCTTCCGTAACACAGCCTGGAAAAATCTTCTAGAATGCCAGTAATTCCAAGCAGCGTTGCGGTTAGACTTTACAGGCGACTTCTACTTCTAATTTTGAATAAATGCTGGGGTACATTTATTTAAAAGAATGTTTCTCTCTCCGATCCCATAAATGTGATGCTGTTTTTATGTCTATTACAACATTCGCTCTCCTGCTTTCCTTTATCATTCCGAGAGCTCCTTGTAACCAGTACACATCCTACAAGGTTGCTTGCTGGTCTTGTAGCAAATCACCCTGTATGTGGACTCAAAAAAGATTCAGAATCATCGATGCACTGGGCAATAAAAAGCATGTACTGGCTCAGAACAAAATAATTAACACCGTGCACAAATTTTAGACTTCTTAGTTCAGTAGATTATGAAACAATTGCAATAGAGATTATTTTTATTCATCTTATTAGTTGAAAAGATCTTATTAAGCCAAAGTTACAGTAAAAAAACTGTAAAAGCATACGTTACATATATTGCCAAGTATATGGATACTGACATTTTTAGACGATCCAATAAGAGTCAAATGCCTATATTTGTAACAGTACTATATAAATAACAAAATTATTTTAAAATCAGTTTTGAAAACTATGATGCTTGAATTACATTGGTATAAATTATATTAATATTATTAAAAATATCCCAATATCTTGTAGTTAAAGATTATTTGATGCATTTCTATTATCTCTGTCAGCAGCTTTTTTTTTTACTTAAATACTATTTTTTTGTAAGAATTGCAAAGAACAATTTTTCTGAATTCAGGAGAAAAGAAAAACGTACCTGGTGACATTGATTTTCCTTCAAAATGAAAAAGAAAAAGAAATGTAAGTTACATTTAACAATACATTAAATATTTTACATTTTTGAGTATTTATAATTAAATCATTGTTCCTTAATTGATATTAAAATTTAAAAATTAACTTAACATAAAGTTTACCGTTATACATTACAAAACATTTACTAATATTTTACTACATTTGATGATCTAAACTGTAAATGTAATTGCTCTTTAGTCTAAATTTTAACTATTTCTCAAGAGTATATAAGTCAAATGCTGTATGATTCATTGTTCCACTGCTGATGTTTCAGGGATCTACCTGTTACTTATTATCCTCATAGAATATTTTTTGTAGACGGTAATGTTTGATCGAAGTAACAAAAATTGTTTTTTCTAATGCAAGATAAGGATCTCCTGCACGAGCTGAGATACATACACACATGGGAAGTTTCTTCTAATTCTTTGGATCGCAGCAGTTAAAAAAGGATGTTCGGTATGTATTATATAAGGCATGTTTGAACTTAAAAGTTTACCGAAAATGTAGCATTCTTAAATCTTCGTAATTCTGAGACCCTCGAGTGAGCTAAGAGCCAATTTGTCTTCCCTGGCAGCATCAGCATACGTTAATACATTTCCATACTATTATACTCGTTTGCAAACGAAAGAGATAAATAACATCGTTTGGTCATTGCACGCTCTCCTTATTGTGACGAGTTGATGATAACCATTTATTGACAATTACAAATCATGCACAAATCTTACAGGCGCAATTAAAAATCCTGTATTGTTGCTCTTTTCATAAAATAAAAACTGTGACTATTTAAATGTGTGTACATATTTACTTGAAATTTCCTAAGTTCCATTCCGGTTATCTATGAATTTTAGTGATCATGTTTCTTATTTTAAAACAGAAGGCTTAAAAACACGTGGCTTTTTTTAAAGGCAGTGTATATATATACACGCACACACAAATATCAAGTACAACTAGCAAATGTAAATTTTAATTTTCATAAAAACTCAAGCATTTGGAGAAGACATATATATATATATATATATATATATATATATATATATATATATATATATATGTATAAAATGTTGTTTTTCTAATGTGATTATTGTATATCTATCTCTTGGGTGTTTGCATAGAAAAAAACTATATGTATATATACAGTGGCTTAATGGAAAACATTTGGGCCCCCTGCTAAGTCAAGTTTGGGGCCCCCACGTTGAATTTTACAAAGGTTAGGCACTTGCGTCAGTCATGCTTTGGGCCCCTTAGATCCCTGGGCCCCCCACGATGCGGGGGTTGCGGGGGAGTACGTTACGCCACTGTATATAAAGAGTGTTTTTTTTCAGGTATAGAAGTTTAAGTTGTCATTACTTTCCAAGATGGCGACCAATTTAACAACTGTCAACTGATTTATTCTCAGTTTTGTTTAGCAATTCATCAAAACGATCATCAAGCAAGGCGTAGATTCGTCGAATGGGCCCAAAACGAGATTGCCGTTGCTCCCGATTTTCATAAGCGAATTTTGTTTAGCGATGAAGCGCACTTCTGGTTGAATGGCTAGGTCAACAAACAAAACTGCCGCATTTGGAGTGAAGCTAATCCACAAGTGTATGTCGAAACACCGTTACATCCAGAAAAACTGACTGTTTGGTGCGCTTTATGGGCTGGGGGAATTATTGGTCCGTACTTCTTCAAAAACGATGAAGGCCACAACGTTACAGTCAATGGTAATCGGTATAGAGCCATGATTACAAACTTTTTCATTCCTGAATTGAACAATCATGATGTCCAGGAGCTGTGGTTCCAACAAGATGGCGCAACATGTCACACAGCTCGTGCCACAATCGATTTTTTGAAAGACACGCTTGGTGACCGCCTAATTTCACGTTTTGGACCTGTGAATTGGCCTCCAAGATCTTGTGATTTACCACCACTAGACTATTTTCTGTGGGGCTATGTAAAGTCATTGGTCTATGCGGATAAGCCACAAACGCTTGACCATTTGGAAGACAACATTCGCCGTTTTTTTTCCGATATACGGCCCCAAATCCTATTGCCAGAACTCCTATTTTAAAATGTAATACCACAAGATTATCTTTCGAATAAAAAAAAATCATGTCAATGTTAGCAAAAATGTTAGCAAATACTAAAAAAAGTTATAATCTAAATAACATGGGAAAATGCTATTACTGCATGCACAAAACGATGTAAAAAAGATTATGCTGTAAAAAAAAATCAAGCGAAAGGAGGTGGCCTCACTATGTTGTTCATTTGTAGGCATTTCAAGAGTGTGCTTCTTTCAGAAGTGAATTTAGTGCACACAAGTAGCAGATGCGTGGCATCCTGGACTGTTTTACTGGAGTAGGAACACTTTTCAGCATTAATTTTTCTTTAAAGTTAAACGCAATATATAAAAATTTAAAGTAACAGCAAGCACTAACATAACATTTCCTGCGTTTGGACAAACATGTGGTAAGTCGTTTCCTTCTATTCACTTGTGCAAATATTTTCCCAGATAACTGATTAATTAATCTTTAAGTGAAAAATGTAAGTGCTTCTCTCAAATTCATAGAATTAAATATAATAATTTTCAATTAACTTGACTCGTTGTTGCAGCTGTGGGGGAAACAAATTTAAAATGAAATATTAATTTATTAAGAACGTAGAAAGTTTAACGATTCTTCTGAGCAGGTTTAGCTGGTACATTTTATTTTGTAGCCTCTCTTTTCAAAATCGGATTTAGAAACCTGTTTACTGTATACAGACCTTCGTACTTTATACAGTAAAATTTAGCAAACACCGAAAAATGATAATCTAAATCATACGGGAAAAATGCATTTACTCTTTGCACAAAACGATGTAAAAAATGATTTGCTTTGAGAAAAAGCAGACAAATGAGGTTGTATGGCTATGTTGTTAATTTTTAGGCAATTAATGAGTGTACGTCTTTCGGAAATGAATTTAGTGCAAACAAGTAGCACGTTCTTGACATCCTGCACTGTGTCACTGAAGCAAGAACACTAATCAGCATTAATTCTTCTTTTAAGTTAAATCCAATGTTTAAAAATTTAAAGTAACAACAAACATATTAACATAAAATTGCATGTGTATGAGCAAATATGTTGTAAGTCATTTCCTTTTATTCACGTGTGCAAATATTTTCCCAGATAACTGATTAATTAATCTTTAACTGGAAAATGTATGTGCCTCAATTTCGTAGAATTAAGAATGTTATTTTAATTACCTTGGGTCGTTGTTGCACCTGTGGGAGAAACAAATTTGAAAATGAAATATTAATTTATTAAGAACGTAGAAAATTTAACGACTTTTCGGAGCAGGTTTGGCTGGTACATTATTTTGTATCTGGAAATTTATGTAAAAACATTCAATAAAGGTTGAAGATAACTTGGAAAAAAAGAAAAAAATAGTAATTGTCTCGATCTTGTTGAATTTCTTAGCAAGGATAAAAAACAATTTATACCTAAGTTTCCATTTCCTTTTATTAAATTTCATCAATTTTTTTACCTAATTCTTCCTCTTATAATATTTTAATGAGATTGCAAAAACAATTATATTTGCTTCCTTTAATTTATGATAAAATTTAAATGTTAAATCATGTATTTGTAAAAGCACTGGATATCTGAGAATTTGTATTTATATATACGTACCTAAGACTTCGAATATCTATTGAACCATCCATACATATTTTATATTACTAATAGTTTTAATAAATGTGTCATTTAATATTGATTATTATTAAATTTGAAAATAACTTATAAAATAAAGTTTACGATTCTGACAATGCAAATATTGTACATTTTTTTTTATATTTTGTGTCCTTCAGTATAAACAAAACCACTATTTAGTGGGAAACTGGTGTAGACTGTGTTTAGTACAGATGCCAATTGTTATCTAACCCAGAAAACATGTTCCCTTCCTAAATAAAGCCTAATTTTTTCTATAGTTCGAGTTGGCCCATATAACGAATCATCTTTTATGAAGATCTACTTTGTGCAGGTGGTCTCATGTCGTAATAGAAAATATTTTTGTTCCTGAGGAGAATGAGCTAAGGTACATAAGGGTTTCTTCCTTTTTTCGGTCATTGAGAGAAAGAAAATAATCTCCTACGGTTATAGCAAATAATAGTGGGCCTAGAAAATATCCAATAAAGGTAAAAATTTCTGACCTAGATTTATCCAAATTCGTTGAATCACACTAAGCGTCATATTGTGATCTCCTACAGCATCAGCGTGCCACAACTATATTTACACGCATCTGCACGTCTACCACTGTAACGAAAAATTATGCAACATTTCCTAGATATACCTAGACTTTCGTGTCATTGACAGGGCGTTGTCATGAATATTATTACGAAACCAGTTGATGACGTCAGAGACCAAGAGAAATAGTGTTACTTCCTGAGGAAGTAGGGGAGAAGTGTTTCCTAGAATCCATTACCCCAACGTTCCAAGATAGACTCCTCAAAAGGACATGCGCGAGGACTGTTTGAGTGTCCGGCTCGAAGCAGAGAGCAAAAACGTCCTCTGAGTGTAAGATGGCGATTTAGTATGTTACTGTAAATAAAATTGTATATATATGTATATATATTACTATCTACGTTTTTCATCGAATTCAAATGTATAATGTGAATGCTAGTAGGCTACAATTTTATAATTATATTTTATTAGTTTAGTGATTTTATTATAATGTTTAAATTCCTCCAAATGTTATTCTTTCCTGTCCTCTTGGTACATAGTATGACAAACTACATGTGAAGGTTGATTTGCCCTAAAATTCGTTTAAACCTGCAATCTTGATTCCTAAGGCCAGGAGTATGTTACTGTACTATTGTGCCTATTTCTTCCTATTTAGTACAGTTATCTTAGGTTCCAATTATCTGTGTATTTTTATGTTTTGGATTATATATATAAATATATATATATATATATATATATATATATATATATACATAGCCTGACTGTGTGTATTTTGTACCCTATATGCCTGGGCGTTTATCAATATCTGTTGTTGTATGTAATTATCATGTAAAAATCATTATCATATAATTATCATGTAAAAATTAACACATGTCATTTGTAAGAATCTGGCAAGTAAGATTTAGGTGTTCGCCAAATTCTTAGTAGCAGAGATCTCATGAAATGAAAAATAGTAAAATTATTATTTTTACTTTTACTTTCCTTTAATATTATAAACACACTTTCTTAGAATCATTTACGTAAACTTTATTTTTTTAAAAGTAGAGTTTTAAAAAAAGTATATTTTTTTCAAGCCACAGTTGATATAAAAGTATCAAATAAATGTTAATATTCATAAAAACTCAAACTTTCAATTATTTAATATACTGTTTTAAACATTTTATTTAAAAAAAACCAATACCATTATTTTAATGTACAAAGTAATGAGGAAAAATAAAATAAAATACGTTATACTGAACAAATTTCGCGTCTATGATGAACTTATTTTTGATTTACAAACATGAAGTAAATTTTAACACATTTTAGCATACTCATATACACAAATAAATTTCCTGAAAATCTGGTTATAAATCTTTAGATGTAAAATACAACTGTAATTTTAATTTTTTGAGATAATAACGTGAACTTTTAGTTACCTTTTATCGTCGGTGCCCCTGCGGAGAGAAAATTTGGAAATGAAATATTGCATTATTATGAGGGTAGAAATTTAATGTTTGTAAAATAATTCCATAATAGTGAAAGGCAATTTGAAAAAAAAAGAAAGACTACAGATGTCTAGAGGTTATTCAATACTTTTGAGTTACAGATGCAAAAAACACAATTTACCCCTCTACTTTAAGGTTTTTAAAAATATTTTATTACATTTTTCGTAATTTTCTGCATTTTTTTTAGAAAATCTTTTGCATGTTGCTAAATAAATCTTTTATATTTACATTTTGTAAATAGAACACTATTTTGTGGGTCTCAGGCTGACACCATCAAACAGATCGCATTAGCAACAACAACAAAAACAAATACCTAGATTCATACAACATCACTAGATTTATATAGCAAATCAAGCAAAAGTAAGGTTATTCGAAGCCCTGGACAAGTAAAAGTATGTATTTGTGCTCAGGGCAGAATCATTGATTCTTAGTGCAATTTTGAAAATTACCATTTTAGTAAACTATGGAGGCACAGAAAATACATATGACTTTTATTTGGTTCATCTATATCATATACAATCAATCATCTAAGCAAAGTTTTATTAAAGTATTAAACAAGTAAATTTTGTTTGTATAGCTAAATAGTGGAAAATTGACTGATTTAAAACGTTCCATAACAACATGCTTTCATATTATTATTTGGAAAATAATTTTAGAGAAACACAGTTTTAATGAATTTTTTTCTTTATTTTCTAACAAAAATATCACGATATTCTGTACTGAATAATTGTTTACAATCGTCTTCAAGCTTTTTATACATTTAGATATTATACATCTTCCTTTTGTTGAAACAGAAAAAAAAAACTTGGTGTTGAAGTCGATACGGAAACTGGCATGTAACATTAGAATTACGTATCATGTCATGAAAAATTTATGTTTCTCTGTGCGGCAGACAGCTAAGAGTATGCATGGGGTCAATCTAAGTTCATTGATTTTGTGTGAAAATTTGAATATTTCCACCTTAATAGGCCATGGAACCACAAAAAAAAGAAAATACTTTTTTTTTATTCTTTTTACTCATCTAAAAGCAATCATTAAAGCAAAATTACAGTAAAATACACTTTTTTACAAAAAACAAACCAATAAACTGATTGTAATGAAATTTCTTATTCAAAGACATTTTGACTTTGTGATGAAATGATAAAAACATGTGTTCAATGAATGAGCAGTGTGAGCTCCCGCGGGTTGGAAATGTACATTCAGAATACGTGTTTATCCCAATGTCCTATTTAGAGGACAGCTGAAAAACGTCATGTGGAAATCATTATTTGTAGGTTGCGAATATTTTGACTGTTGGAACATGTAGGGATATGTAAAGGGTATTTTTTAGAGGTATATAAATTTAAATTGCAATAAAACAACGATGTATTATTCAATTGACATGAATTTTTTTTTATTCGAAAGATAATTTTATGGTATTACATTTTAAATATGATTTCTGGCATAGGACTGCGACGGCTGGCTCGGATGTAGTCAAGTCTGGACGTCCAATTTTCGATGACTTTTTCCAACATTTGTGGCCATATATCGGCAATAACACGGCGAATGTTGTCTTTCAAATGGTCAAGCGTTTGTGGCTTATCCGCATAGACCATTGACTTTACACAGACCCACATAAAATAGTCTAGCGGTGTTAAATCACAAGATCTTGGAGGTCAATTCACAGGTCCAAAACGTGAAATTAGGTGGTCACCAAACGTGTCTTTCAATAAATCGATTGTGGCACTAGCTGTGTGACAAGTTGCGCCGTCTTGTTGGAACCACAGCTCCTGTACATCAGGATTGTTCAATTCAGGAATGAAAAAGTTAGTAATCATAGCTCTATACCGATTACCATTGACTGCAACGTTGTGGCCTTCATCGGTTTTGAAGAAGTTCGGACCAATGATTCCACCAGCCCATAAGTGCACCAAAGCGCACCAAACAGTCAGTTTTTCTGGATGTAACGGTGTTTCGACATACACTTGTGGATTAGCTTCACTCCAAATGCGGCAGTTTTGTTTGTTGACGTAGCCATTCAACCAGAAGTGCGCTTCATCGCTAAACAAAATTCGCTTATGAAAATCGGGAACAACGGCAATCTCGTTTTGGGCCCATTAGACGAATCTACTTCTTGCTTGATCATATTTAAAATGTATTGCCACAAAATTAACTTTCGAATAAAAAAAATTCATGCCAATCGAATAATGCATCGTTGTTTTATTGCAATTTATAGTTCTATACCTCTAAAAAAACACCCTATATTAGAGCTTCTTCCAGCGTGAGTTATATGTCTCTCATCCCCACCCACTTCATCTGGGGATTTAGTTTATTCAACGAATTTTAGGGCGCAATTTGTACCATTTTTTTCGGGTTGCAGATTTTTTTTCAGTGTACTTTGGACACTTGGCAGGGAATTTTTTATGTGATATAGTACTCTTTCGTTATGATCTCAGTGGTTAATTAGAGTGATATTGTTCTTAGGTAAACTTAAGCTGATTATTTTGTAACTGTCCTCTAAATAGAAGAATGGGATGATCCTAATGCAATTGACGACCACTTTCTCTCTTTATAACGAAGATTGAAATAAAAATAATTTATCTTCTAGTGTTTCACAGCTGTTTTGTTATGTCAGTGCAAAGGTTTTTAAAGATAGATGAAGCAGTGGCATTAATAAATAGTTTAGATTCAGATGAGAGTGATGTTGAAATGGCCGTGTTATCGCATTTTACAAAAGGGGAAACTGGCTGAATCAACTGCAAGTAACTTGCTCAAGCAAATGGAAACTGCTTTTAAAGATAAAACTCCCACAGAGTTTTTTGAGCAGTTTTACTACGGGGAAGTTTACGCTCTCATTGTAAAAGAAACTATGCGATATGCAGCAGATGTAAAAATAAATAAAACGATCTCTTGACCACTGCTGACGAAATATGTGTTTTTATAGGAATTTTGCTTCTAACTGGTTATCACTCAAATGCATGTGCAGGTGATTATTGTTCAGATGCTGAAGACCTTGGCATTACCCTTGTGAAAAATGCCATGTGACGAATCCGCTTCTCAAAGTCGAAATCTTATTTATACTTTTTGGACTATAGCACTGTAAGTTAGCATGTCCAGGATCGATTCTTCAAAGTAAAGCCTGAAGTTTGCCATACTCAATAATGATTTTATTAAATTTGGACACTTATCTGCAAATATAAGTATTGATAAACTGATAGCCATGTATTGCGGTAGAAACAGATTGAAACAGTTTATCCTGGGCAAGCCAATGCGTTTGGGATATAAACATTGGGCTATCTGTGGAAGCGAGTGATATTGCTACAATTTTTCTTTCCATTGCAGTTCAGAATCTGATGCATAAATGATACTCCTCTTTATACTCGTGTTGTGAAGAAACTAACAAATAATTTTGTGAACCCATCAAGTTTCATCTTATATTTTGATGACTTTTTTTCCAACAATAATCTTTTGAAAAGCCTTGGTGAACAGGGCTCTGGAGCTACAGGAACCATATGAGAAAATTGAATTAAACACGAGTGTCCTTTAGAAGAATCTAAGTTTATGCGGAAGTAAGAAAATTACACGTCTGATTTAGCATTTAACGAGACCTCAGAGATTCTCCTCATGCTATGGAATGACAATAGTACTGTTACTGTTGCTACAAATTTCAGCACTTTAGAAGGAATGAGTGAATATTTACGTCGCACTGTTTAGCTACACGTGGGCTTTTTGGCGACGGACCTCGTAATTTTGAACCATGGTCAAGTGACGAGAACTACACCTGTGAGATTGCATCCCCTCTCCTAACAATGACAACACATCAATGGGAGGACATTTGAGCACTCGATAGATTTAACGTGCATCGCTCCCCTACGCAGTGGGTCTTAACTGGTACTTGACTCAAACCCGTGACATGCCAGCTATGATCCGATATTTGACCACTAAGCTAGCGTGGCCACTAGAACCATTCTTTGATGTTAAGAGGCGAGTGAGATGACTCAATGTTAAAATTAAAGTGAAAATGCCAAATTTGATAAATTCTTACAGCAAACATATGGAAGGTTTGGATCTCCACGACTCGTTGGCTGGACATTATTACATTAAAATTCGTGAGAAAAAGTGGTTTGGACCACTTCTTTTACGTTCACTGAATATGGCTATAGAAAACGCATGGATAATTAAAAAAACTCTCAACAAAAATGAAGCGCTAAATTTGAAGGAGTTCTGAAGAAATGTAACAACATTCTATCTGAAAAAATGTAATAAGAACAAGAGATAGGCCTATAATCTCGACTGTACCTTCTTATGCAAAAGAAAACATCTGTAAAGATAGTGTTGGTCATTTTCTTTCCTAAAGCAAGAAAAACAAAGTCGTTGTCAAAGAGAGAGTTGGAAAGAAAAACCAAAAACATACTGTGGCAAATGTGCAAAACGTTTTGTCAAACTTGCTTTCTATCTCTCCATCAAAATTAGAGCAAAATTTTACTGAGAAGTAAAATATTTTGTAAACAAGAATCTATTATTCAAATAAAGTAAAATTTTTGTACTCGGAAATAGCTTTCCATCACTTAAGGCGACTTGGTACCCTAAAAATCACAAACCTGTCGTTTTTTTTATTTTTATTTAATCTTATTCTTTGCATTATTATCTTTCGATTGATATATCGCTTGTTTATGTCGGAAAGTTAGAAGTTGACTAAAACTTCATTTGAAAACAAATTAGGCAATTCAGCCACAGACCCCTTTTTAGAAAAAAAGCTAAGAAATGCTTTATGATAAAAAATCTATTTTAGAAATAGAAATAATAACTATAAAAAAGAATATGTAGTATTAAAAGCAGAATATTTCCGAGGCAATACAATAATGTAATTTTTCTTCCTTGTGAAATGTGTGCATGTAAAATTTTTAAATTAAGGCATTTTATATTAATAATTTTATAATTTCAGTTCTTCTTCTTGATATATTTTTCATACAAATGTAATACTTTATAATAAGAAGAAAAACAGCTAAAATTTCTGTCGTTACAGAAAAAAAAAATTTTAACATTTTTCTTGAATTTTCATGGGCAATTAATACTGTCTAAAAGTTGATCATTTATAAAAATGTGTGGGATGAAAAAATATGAAAATGCAATTATTTTAAAGAAAACGTATAACTAATATCTGAAAGTGGTATTTTAAGTTTAATTAAGCTTATAATAATTATTTTTTCAGAATTATAAACTTTAAACCTGTTTTTCTCAGTTTGTGTTTTTCGAAACCTTAGTGCATTCAAAATGCTACTCCTTCAACAATTATTTACCAATCACTTCCATTTTTTCTTGCGTGTTGAAAATAAAGCATGTAATAAAATTAGGGATCCGTTTTGCTATAAACTGAATACTTTTTTTAAAAAAAAATAAAATGTAAGACATGTTGGCTTTTTAGTTCATTTTTAGCCTGTATATCAACATTTTATTTTTTTTTCTCGAAATCGAATGAAGTTATTCTAAAATCGATCCCTAAAGTTGTTTAGATCATCCATAAGAATATTATAAAAAAATTTCAGGTAAAAAAATTAATTTTTACAAAAGGAGTAGTATTTTAAAATTTTCCCAATTTTCTTCAAAAAATTAAAATTTTTAAAATTGTGTGAATAATATATGAAAATTTTCATCTGGTAAAATTTTCTTGAATAGAAACGTTGTATAAAATGCTAAAATATAATTTTTAAATACGTAAATAAAGAAGTTTGCTCAAAGGGTGCCAAGTCCCCTTAAGAGAACACTAAGTGCAAATTTTATCCCCTTTATCCCAGTATTCTATTTAGGGGACGGGTCATATTTCTTATATAAAAAAATTCAAATTTTGTTATATACAGTTTGTTTAAGGTTAAATAACTTTAGAAAACACAAAATGTTTCTCAAATTTGAACAAAATAAATAAATTGGTATAAAACGGGTTAAGGAATGTTACATAATCCCATGGTCAAAATTTCTATTGCCTTTCGAATCTGATATCTTATATCGGCTGTACTGATGCATCACCGAAAAATTCATGCACATTACGAGCAGATATCAGAGATTGAATGAGGCTGACCAATCAGATTGTAAGAACCTGGTTGAATGATTTCAATAATCCTTCGTGATTTTTTGGTAAAAGCATCAGCAGTATCCTCTTCAGAACGGTAGTGCTCGACCGAGTGCCATAATAAAGGAGGAAGACCAATCAATTATCGAAGGAGCTTTCAGAACTACTATTTCATCGTTATAAATTTTCCAAAGTGTGGCTCGCCTCCACATATAAAAAATGACGCTCCACGGACCACTGAGAGAGCGGAATTTACTCTCGCACCGATCGTTGCATGACTTACCTCTCACCCGTGTCCTATTGCAGTGGTGCCGCGTTCAATAAACGTGGAACTGCAATGGATGGGGACGTATAGCATTTAGGGAAGAATCCCGTTTTCAACTATGTTCTGATGACCAAAATTATTTTGTCTCTAGAGCAGCTTTAGAATCCCTCTGAATATGACATCCCACACAATTCCACAGCAAAGTGCTATTGACTAGGTCCTAAACTCAATTGCAGGAGTACTCAATCTTATTTTCCGCGAAGCCACAAATATATAATGACTTTTTCATGAGGTCTGGAACGTAAGGAATTTATGCCGAAGGGGGAAGGGGTGCTATAAGCCCAAACAATTTAGAATGTAGAAAATTGATTAAAATACTAGAATTCCCTCCTTTTTTTAAAATTTATATTTTTATACTATTTTAAACTTCCTATCAAATATTCACAAGAAAGCGGTTTTATGGATTTTAGAGTAGTTTTGATTTCCTTTCATCTATGACCCCAAGCATTTTGTCTACATTCTAATGTTACACAAACGTGTACTGCCATGTACTTTGATATATATATTATATATATATATATATATATATATATATATATATATATATATATATATATATATATATATATATATATATATATATATATATATATATATATATATATATATATATATATATATATATATATATATATATATATATATATATATATATACATATAGTTACTGGTAAACATGTAGTTACTGGTAACTTAGATATAATCAATGATAATATTTTAAAAGATATAATGAGTAAAGGCACTAATTTTAGATTAAATGTTTCTAATAACAACAATACTGTTAAAAAACAAATTTGTAAAGATATAGATAATTTTATTACAAAATCTGCAATTAAATTTGGACTACCTATTGAGGCATTTAAAGAGTATAAGTACAATATATTAAAAGACCTTATGAATTTTAGCTACCATTCTCAATATGAAACTACTTTTAAAGATATCAAACAGAAAATTTTTAATTTACAAAAAAGAATTTTATCATAGTTTACATTGATAAAGTACCTGGTAACTATGCTGTGATTTGTAGGTATTTTTATTATAATATTCTTTATGATCACTTTCTTAATAATGGTTCTTTTAAAAAATTAGATTTGTCACATAATGAAATTAGTAATCGTATTATTGCTATTTATAAAAATTAGGTTATTGTATTCCTAAAATTAAGTATCCATATATTTTTTTAACTCCAAAATTCCATAAAAGTCCGGTTAAATTTAGAACTGTGACAAATGGTTTTAGAACATATATTACTACTGCAGGCAAATTACTTCATAATATAATACAAAACTTTATTAATCAGCAATGTAATAAAGCTATAATTAAAAATAGTAAAGAGATTATAGATTTTTTTAATGATAAAAATATTTATTCAGTTCATAGTTATGACTTTGAAGATCTTTTCAATTCCATTGATTTATATGATATTATTAAAGTAATTTTAGAAAACCACAGTATGTATAACCTTAATATTAATTTTAACAAATTTAAAACTCTCATAGATTTTGTCTTAAAAGAAAATTATATCAGTTTTAATGGTTCTTTATATAAACAAGTGAAAGGACTCCCACAAGGGGGCCCAGCTAGTAATAGTTTGGCTAATCTTTATTTACATTTTTATGAATATAGTTATGTTATTAATAATGACTACTACATTTTTAGATATATTGATGATTTAATTATTTTTGGTAAAAATGATAATTTAAATCCCTATTATTAATTTTTATCCGTCCTACTTGAACTTAGTTAAAATTAATAAAAATCCAATCAAAACAAATTACCTAGATGTATCTCTGTATATTAAGGATTTGAAACTACATACTAATATTTATGATAAAAGAGATGCCTTTAATTTTAATATCATCAAAGTGCCTTACTGGAATTCTAATTTATCAATATCTATATATAGAAATATTATTTTTAACTATATTTATCGCAATAAAGTATTAGTTAGCGATAAAGCTAATATTTTTAAATCTTAAAAAAAAATTTTTAATCACTGTATTGAACATGGATACCCTGCTAATTTTCTTTGTAACTATATTTCTAATGAATTTTTTGTGATACAATTTGTATTAATGTAATTATTTACTGTTACTATGTTTTGTAATTTTTAAATTTAGACAATATCTAATTTATCCTACAATTATTAAATAGTTGGCGCCACTTGCTTTTTTTTTTTTTTTTTATTACTATTATTAAAAATCTTTAATATATATTTTTCAGAGTTTCATTATAATTTTTGCTAATTTTATGATTTTTATTTTTATTTTTGATTTTTAAAAGTATATATATATATTTCTTATTATCGTATATCGTATCGCAATTACTCGTTTCTTATATCGTATCGCAAGTAACTTTATGCGGTTCTGCTCTCCCTATTTGGCGGGAACACGATAATGCACTCTCGGCCATTGTTACAAATCCGTTTTAGTAGGTTATGTTTATGTTCATATATTCTTGTTTAATGACTTAATAATTAAATTTTACGTATAGAACTCTTTCCTTTTCTCTTGGTACATAGTATGACAAATTACAGGTGAAGGTTGGCGCCGCAAAACTTGTTTAAACCTGCAATCCTGGTTCCTAAGGCCAGGAATTTGTCTTTATACTGTGTGCCTACTTCCTACTTTTAGTTATCTTAGGTTTATAACTATATGACTATTTTTATATTTTTGTTTATATGTATATGTATATGTGTGTATAATTTTATATATATGTGTATGTATATGTATATGATTATATATTAAAAAATTCTTATATTGGATTATATACATATATATATATATATATATCTTGATTTCTTTCTTTTGACTAAGCTTCATTTATATTTATTTCAAACATTAATTTATCAAATGTAGGAGGGTGGCAATTAGTTTTAAATGAGTTCTAGACTGATAGCAGTATTATATTTGTTTAAAATTAATTCATACTTGCTTGTACATTTTTTTTTTCAAATTTATTCAATTTTTTTTTATTATTCTACCGAAACAAATCATTCTTTTCAGAACGAAAGATCTCTTTTAAATTTTAATGGCTTATAAATGTAGTAAGTCCAGATATTATAAGTGAAAAAACGGGGGGGGGGCGTAACTACAACCGTATCAATAATACGGTGCTCAAAGCAACATGGACCCCAACATGTGTAACTACAGCCCCTATAACAGGGCACCCATATCTAAAAAAGGGCCCTGAAAGAATTTTGATACATGGTTCCCCAGAGTTAGCTACGCCCGTGGTAAAAATTATAGGACATTTAAAAGTTGTCATACTAAAAGGAAGAAGAATGTTATCCGAAATAATAATTTAATTTCCTTGTGCAGAGGTTCATGCCTGGGCCTTTCAGAAAAGCCCGTTGAGACACATGTAGCCCGCGGGCCGCAGGTTGTGTATCGCTGCTCTAAGGTGGCATTTCCGTTGATACCGGGCTCCCATTGGTAGTCGTTTCTGGCCCACTGATGTCA
Source organism: Trichonephila clavipes (assembly GCA_019973935.1). Lineage (NCBI taxonomy): Eukaryota > Metazoa > Arthropoda > Arachnida > Araneae > Nephilidae > Trichonephila > Trichonephila clavipes. The sequence continues at coordinate 383,473 of BMAU01021240.1, forward strand.
CAGCGATATGTTGACTAAGTCGTATGACCGGTTCTGGTAGTTAGGAAGTAATTGCAGATTACAACCATCCAGGAATATCGACAATTTAGCCCAGATGTTGGAGGCAATTTGACTTGAAATTCTTTTATCAGACTAAGCCACATAGGGTGACATCTTGAACTCCGGCCATAGGTGGACCAAACCCTTATTGATTTCTTATAACAATCAAACTCTGAAATTACCATTCAATGGTTGTGAAATTTAAACATTTTTGTTTTTCTCTGTATGGTCTTCAAATTTCCCAATTTTTATCTCAATCCCATGACTCCTTCTCAGTGCAACCTACTTTTCTCTGTTATTTTATTATATAAAGTTTTCTTATTTTATAGACAGATACTTATCAGAAATTAATTTAATTACACCATTCCATATTAGCCAAACTTCTCCGCTCTTATCTGCCCTAACCATAACAAAAATCTCTTCAGAATACCCTTTAAACAAAATTTACACTTTTAATAAACACATTATCTTTTCTGTTTCTTCGAATATCTTAATGTTACACAGTCAATAATTCTTTGATGGTTATTTAATCTTCTTAATATTAAACTTTTAAATACAAAATATTTTACATTTGCGGAAAATACAGTTAACTATTTTTGAAATTTTAGGATAAAATGGAAACATACCTGGAGACATAGATTTTCCTTTAAATGGAAAAAATAATTATATATAGAGATACATTGAATATATAACACTAAAGAATTTTAATAATTACAGCATAGAATGAAAAATAATATTAAAAGTTAAAATCATTTGAAATAAAGTTATGATTTGTACATTACAAAGATTTTGCTTGTGTATTTATTTATATTTATTTATCTTCAGATTAAAGAAAAGAAGCTCTTAAGTGGAAAGCTGGACTCTACAGCGATGCATATAGAAGCCAAAAGTCGCATGGTCCAGAAAACATGTTCTTCCCAACAAAACAAATTTTATTTTTGCCATTGTTGAGAGAGAACACGCAACTTGTTGTCTTGCGAAGAGTTCTGCTTTACGAAAGTTGTTTTGAGTAGCATCGAAAAGTTTGTTTTTTTTCTGATGCAAAAAACGGCTGCAATGAACTAGAGTTTATTCCTCTTTTTTAAAAATTAAAATTAAGAAAATGATCCTCTGCATTTATTGCAGCTCATGATGGTCCTAGAAAAATTTAACACACGTAGAAGTTCCAGATCTCCAATTATCCCACTTCGTTGAACCACACTAGAAAACATCAGCGAGTGATAACTACATTTCCATCCACTTGCTATTTTAATAATTAAGGCAGTGGTAGTCATTACGTCGATCGTGATCGACCAGTAGACCATCAAGACATTTTGACGTAACTACCAGAAGATTTTAGCAGGTAGTAAATATATACGGAAATATTCAAGATTGGCTGATTCTATGTAAAGTATAAGTCTTTTACTAACTGTAACAACAAAAACTAATTTTATATAGAAAAATTTTATTTTTTATGTATATTGAATTGTGTTTCATAATAAATGCATCAACTAATATTTTTATTTTTGTGGCTATTATTATTATGTTTGTACCTTGCGTTTTACTTAAAACGATGATTTAAAAGTGTCTGTTTATTTTATTTTAGTTCTGTAAGTAAGTACATATTTCCTATTTATTATTTAGTTATAGTAAATATTGTAGCCCTTTTTTTAACCTCTCCACACCTATGACACCGGTCAGTGGCGCACACAAGAATTTTTCAAAGGAGGGGGGGTGAGGGTTGAAAATCAACCCTTCTTGTAGCGTACCCCAATACGCAGCCAAACATATATATATATATATATATATATATATATATATATATATATATATATATATATATATATATATATATTGCAGATAATCAGGAACAAAAAACCGTAAAAAATTAACCACTGAATAAATAATTATCATTTATTAATAAAAAAATGATTAATAAAAAGTATGTGTGTGATTAATAACAACTACTTAACAAAATTTTACGTAGTATATACATGGGATTATACTCAATCCGGGGGGAAAATCAGGGGTTGGGAGGGTGTGCCCTCCCAACCATCCTGATAATGAGTGGACCTTAACACCTTGAAAAAGTTAGAAGTAGCCCCGTACACTGGAAAAGGCTGCCCAGCCCTGAACTAAGGTATACAGTTTCCTTTTGATTTTGCTAGACAATCCAGTGTGCTGTGAAAGCTATTCCCGCCATCTATTGGATAAAACACTCAATTTCAATTCGAACACACATAATGACGATACTTTGATTTTTGTACATTTTGTACATTGTGTCCAACTGCTGCATAAATGTCGATTTCATCAATAGAAAAGTGAAGAATATTTGTGTTTGAGTACGTTTTCTGAAATTTTTTTTACTATCATTGATATAAACTATCAGTATGAACACATCAAGTAAATAGACCTATGAAGTAAAAAAAAATAAGTCAGCTGCTTTTAAAACCCAAATTTCTACTTCACATTTCTTATTTCCTTAAAATATTATTTTATGTATTGTTTCTTTTTAATACAATGTGTCAGGGAAATTTTAATTCATTTTTTCTCTCGTTTAAATGCACACAATATATTGTACAGAAAATTTCTTTATAGATATTTTTTGAATGTGGCTTGTACTTTAAATTATTTCTTATAAATATGTGATCGATCGCTTACCTTGTGGAGTAGTTGCACCTGTTAAAAAAGTTAGAAATGAAAATGTATAAATTACATTAAAATTTTAAGTTAAGGAATTGTTCGTATTTATTAACTGGTTTCCGCTGATGTAGAACCTTTTAATGGGCAACATATACTAAAATAAGAAATCAACTGACAGTGAAAAATAATTTGAAAGAAAAGGAAGTTTTAAGCTTTTGAGAAGTTTTTCTTGTATTTTACTAAACAGTGGTTAAAAGTAATTTGTCTCTCATTTGTGTTTTTATTCATTTTCTATTTTTGATATTTTAAATTTTTTTAACTGCTACTTTCTTGGTAATCTTGGTTTACTGGTAGAAACAAATGTTGATAAACTATATCTAGAACATTAAAAATATATTAAATCATTGGATTTAAAGATTCTTCAAACCACTGGATAACTTCTAAGCTTCATTTTCATACAAATGGATTGGTTATGAGTGTAAGTTTAAAATTTGCACTTTAAAACTGTTTTTCTAACATAAAAACCGTAGATAAATTTTTTATTCATTTAGCCTAACTGCTAGCTGTCTGAAAAGTAAACTTCAAGTAAAGTTTTTCCAAATGATAAATTTTTATTCTACATCCAACTGTTTGACTATTGCCTTATCTAGACATTTCCATATTAGCCAAATTATTTTTTACCATATATAAAAATACTACCATTTACGAATCATTTATAACACAATATGGTTTGGATTTAAAAAAGAATTTATGTGGTGGGAATATTAAAAGAAAAATTGAGTGAAATGGTTCTTGCAATATTTTCTTTATCATCAGTAAATAATTACTTTAAAATACTAATTGCTTTATTTTCTTCGGGGGGGGGGACAAAAACAAAATATTTTTGTATCATCAGTAGGAAAGAGATATATATCCGGAGATGTAGATTTCCCTTTAAAATAAAAATAAAAAAACAAATATTACCCATCCTAATATATATATAACCACATAAGAAATTCATATTTTTCATATAATGTTCATTAATTTTAAAATCCAATAGAAAAAACATTTAAACAATTTTTTTAAAAAAATATTGATTTTGTATATGTAAAAATGTAATTTAGTAAATATTTAATAAGGAAAGCTGAAATACTATCGAAAACAAGCAAAACATAAAACTAATAAATATTCATGAAAACTGCAACATTTGAGTACCTGGCATTTAAGCATTTGCTAAAATAAGATTAATATGTTCAATTGCAAATATTTATAAAATATATTAAAAATTATATATTAAAAATCAAGGATATCACTTTATTTCATACTAAATAACATAATGAACCTAACAGAAGACTTTAAATACATAAAGGATAACCCTTTATTTACCACATTATGATTCAAGGCATTTTTTTCATGCAATATTTTTTTTTGAATCACTGCATTGAAAATTAAGGATTGTACATAAACAAAATAATCAACTTTGGGAAATTTAATCTATTAGAGCTAATTAATTAATTAAAGATATTCAACTGTAAAGTTAATTATATACACTGTTCAATTAAAATAAATAGTCCAGTGATTCTCAACGTTTCAATAATCACGACCCAATCGGCAGTTGAGGGATTAATTATAAACCATACAAATTATCGAGATAATTTTTGAATATAATTTTATATATGACAATCCCACCGGGCCATTGGTTGTTATTAAACTTGTTCTTAACTTAATATTGTTAAATTAATTATCAAATACATTCCGTAGCGCTGGTACATTTATAATTATAATATATCCAGTGTAAATTGCATTTTATTTTTTATTATAACAAATGTATTTTGTTTGTTTACTTTCAGAAAATTAATAATTTTGTAATTCCTTTGTTCTTGACTTTTCAATATTCTTAGGCCCCATAGTTTGAGAAACTCTGAAATAGTCAAATCGTTTTCTAACGTCTTCATTAACATACAAACAAATAAGACACTTAGCTTTTGACATTAACTGCGTTTTCGGAACAAAAATGACAATCTTAGCATTCCGCTGAAAACACCGTCAGCTGGAAACGCAATTTCTGCCGTAAAACTATTCGCCTTCATCGCTAAAATACTCATCATAGAACCCGTGCTGCCATTAAGAATCGTCAGAGTATTTGTAAAAATTGTTATTCTATGTCATTTTATAAGTACCGTGGGTAGATAAATGGTCAAATGAAAACTTATAAGATCAGTTCATAGATGATGAAAATGCGTGAACGCTGTACATAGGGACTTTATACTCCAGCATCAGAGGAACGTGTATCGTTATTTTCCCTGAGGGTGATGGTAATGCGGATTTACTTCTTTCACTCAAATTTAGAAACTTAAATTCACCAAAGGATTTAAGTTTGAACCCCAGAACTACTCAAAAAATTTATTTCTATCAAAACATTTTTTCCATCATTCCCTTATATATTTTCGTATAAACTGTTGATTGAAATAAGTTTTCGTTTTGATGGGATATGAGTAACAGTTTCTAGGTTCTCGGATGAACTATCTGGGGCATTTCACTCATCTATTTTTAATTTCCTATATTTTTTTTATGTTTTTAAAGGAACAATATCTCTCAATAGTTCTTATAATTTTAAACATCACTATATGATCATTAAAAAACATAAAAAAACTGAAATTTATATTTTTTACATTTTGGAATGTTACAAAAAATTAAATGTATTCCTGTTTGAGAATGATTAAGTATAATTGTATTACAATGTTATTTTTTTATAATATAAATTGTAAAATTTTAAGGGGCAATAAAGTTTTCTAATACTTAAGTATACCTTCTGATACACCGAATAAAACATTTATTTGACACAAATCAACTATTTTACTCTATATTTTTAAGCAAAAGTAATATTTCAAATATTACTTCAATTTCTGCCATTTTTAGGTTTGCTAATATATTTTAATTAGTAAGTAATATTTTTATGATAGACTGACGCAATAAATAAGAAATAACCGAGAATCAAACGAAAGTTAATATTACCTATATCAGCTCGTGTCATGGCTATAAACAGAAAAATAAACGTATTAACTAAAGAAATATCTTTATTTGGGAAGGGAGGGGCTCAAATAATTACCTCTCTGAATTACAAATGACATTCAAAATTATAAATAAAAACTCAAACTTTCACATTAATCTTGCAAAATTTAATTCAAAGCAAAAAATTTAAAAAAAGTTGTATATTACAAACTACATGCTTTTCAAAGCATTTACGCGCATTTTATTTAAGGGATTTTTTATCAGAAATTTAATAATAATATAAGATACATTTTTTTAAAATTTAGAAATACACATACAAAATATCTCTCAAAATTGCTGTATCAGAGGAAATTTATGCTATACATCCAACTAATTTACGTATTCCGCACGATAAAATGTGTATACATCTATAAATGTATTTACATACAAACGCATACACACACAATCATGTGTGTGAGTTAGGCAAACACACACACACACACACACACACATATATATATATATATATATATATATATATATATATATATATATATAATTCATACTTCTATGTACGTTCTTTGCATTTAAGTACCCCTTTTCTCAAATTATAGATGGCAATACTCTCACTCATTAAATAATATCTACCAAACTACATTTTCTACAATATTTTATAGAAAATGACCAATGATTTCTTAATATTTTTCATGTAACCATTTTAAAGAATATATATTGAAAATTTTACTTGATAAATGATCTTTTACACTCAAGGTTTGATTTTATATTTAGATCACTGAATCAGCAATAATTGTTTTATTAGTTTTTATTTCGAGCATGGGCTATATATATATAAATATATCGTAGGCCTAATTATCAGATTGCGTAACTCTACCGGTGTAACTAATTTGATATATGAGTGCAATGCGCCAAGCGCTTTTTGGCGTGATTCCTTAATCCCGCCAAGCAGTGGTTGTTGTCGAGTTACATGAAATCCAAGATGGCAGCCTAGCAGTAGCAAATTGTCAGGGAATAAATCGTAAAGAACTGTTTCAAAATATATTTCAAATGAAGAATTTAGGAATAGATTAAAAATAACCAATGTCTATCAATAATGAATACTAATATAATATCATAAAATTTATATATAATAATAACATTATGTAATATATTATTATTATCATATAATGTAATGTAATAGTAATTATCATATATGGTAATATTCATGTAAATTTTATAAATTAATGTCCATGTAATATAATTATTATACACTCAGGAACCCTGAAAATAGCGACCCAAGAAGGAAGCTAAGTACAATCGCAAAACTTTGCAAATAAGTACAGTGTAATGTAATATGCAAATGATCCAAGTTTTGTGCCAATATGCATGCTCATACACCCCAAGGTGGCGCTACAATCAGGATAAGGGTGCTATATAAGCCAGCGCAAATTCGAAGATTCATAAACGTGACGATTACCCGTTGATTGTAGGAAGACTTTGGTAAGAGAAATATGCCTTGTAAATGTGCTAGAAGACATTTCTCACAGTTAAACGAGTTTGAGAGAGACCTGATCATCGGGATGAAAATTGCAGGCTGGTCGACGCGCCGTGTTGCTGGTCAGGTGGGTCGTTTGGAATGTGCCGTTAGAAATTGTTGGGAGCAGTGGACACGAGAAGATACCCACGTGCGGAAAACCAGATCTGGAGCGGCCACGACGACCACGAGGAGAGAGGACCAAAGGATCGTGCGGCAAGCACTTGTGGACCCCACAGTGACTCGTTCAACGATACGAGCAGACGTAGGCATAGCAATTGTTCCACAAACAATTTCCAGACACCTTGCAGAAGCAAATCTTAAATCCAAGCGCTCTTTCCGTGCACTCCCTTTAACACCGGAACATCGTCAACTGCGTGTACAGTGGTGCCAAGCCAGATCAATGTGGAATGTCACAGATTGGCAAAAGGTTGTGTTTAGTGATGAATCCCGGTTTGTTTTGGGGACAGCTGATAACCGTGTACGGGTTTGGAGGCACCCTGGTGAGCGGTACAATTCCCCCCACTCTGTTCTACGTCACACTGCCCGCACAGCTGGTTTAATGGTCTGGGAGCCATCGCCTATGAGAGCCGGTCAACTTTAATTGTGATGCATGGAACTTTAACGGGCCAACGTTACGTTGATGATATTCTTCGACCTAATGTAGGACCTGTCCTAAATGATCTTTTAGGGTCAATTTTCCAGCAAGATAATGCTCGTCCACATACAGCAAGAGTTGCTCAAGACTTCCTACGTCATTTTCAGACTCTTCCATGGCCGGCCCGCTCCCCCGATTAGTCTCCTGTAGAGCATGTGTGGGATCAGCTAAAACGGCAGATACCATCGTGTTACTCCGTACATGATTTAGAGTTGGCTGTTCAAGATTTGTGGGCCCATCTGCCTCAGGACAACATAAGGGGTCTAATCAACTTAACGCCAGACCGTGTGGCGGCATGTATTGCAGCTGGAGGTGGTCCAACGCACTATTGAAGTTACCCAGTATTTGTGTCGTTGCACACCCTGCATTCGTTTTATTGCCTTGTTTTTGAGATCAAGTGAATCTCTCATGTGTGTCATTATGCGTATTAAATTTCATTTCAATCCGATTCTTTCTTCTTGGGTCGCTATTTTCAATGTTCCTGAGTGTATAGAATAATGCTCATATAATATAATAATATTATTTATAAATAAGTAACATTTAAAATTATTTATAAAAAAGTAAAATAACAAAATAGTTATTATAAATTAATAATATGAAATCAATTAGTACGTATGGTCGGCTTAATTAATATATATCGTCAGCCTAGATAAGCAGGACTTAACCAGATTTCCTGGTTATAAATTTCGATCTTCAGTATAGTTTTGCCTCTGCCACAAAGAAGACTCGTATAGTTTTGATCAATAAGGTATGTAAAATAAACTTTTATTGTAGTAATATTTATTACCGTATTTTGAAAAAAATAATTGCATGTTGTAGTTTTCCAATTACAAATTCAAAATATTTTTTTCAATGTGTCATACAGCTTTCCTAAATTTTGGTTTGAGTTAGAGGTTTTATTATTTTGCTTAAAGCAAGAGCGTGGTTTTCTGGTTAGAAATGGCGCTGATTTATCCTATTAATTAGGTAGATGTGTTGTTTTCAGCAAGCTTTTAAAGGCGCATACCGATAATTATTCTGGCGATATATTAATAAAATTATAAATAAAATGATTGCATAATATATATTAATATTAATAATGAATAGCAGTTAATAAGAGTTCCTTCAATGCATTTAATCGAACAAAGAATGTTCAAAAAAGCATTATTAAAACGTAAAATAAGGTGGAAATGAACGGTTTATAGCAAAAAATAAAAACACAACACTCATTCTAGAAAAAAATATAGTCTGGTTCTCACCAATGATAATAGAAGTATACATATTCGAAAATAGCACAAAATACACCAGAAGACTGAAATAGTAGCGAAAGGACAAATGCAATGGAATTTGTTACATTTTTAAAGCAATCGAATTAAAATCGTCTGAAATTAATAGAGTTACCTGCAAAAAAACCAATAAAAAATTAACACTAATATACGTTTTCCCCATCGCAACCACATAGCCGCATGATAAAAAAATCAAAATAAACCATATTGTAATGTTATCGCCCATCTTGGCAAACATAAAACAACAACTATATATATATATATATATATATATATATATATATATATATATATATATATATATATATATATATATATATATATATATATCGTTGGTCTAATTATCAAACTGTGTAACTCCATCTGTGGTTTTAATTTGATATAATATAAGTTGTTGTTATATATATATATATATATATATATATATATATATATATATATATATATATATATATATATATATATATATATATATATATATTTATATATATATATTTATGTATATATATTTATATATATATGTATATATATATATATATACATATATATATATATATATATAAACTTTCTATCAATCACATTCCATAGAATTTCTCTCAGCATTATAAACAGAAAGGAACAGATTATCAACCATTAAAGGGTTACAGCTCTTTTTTACAAAGGTGCCCTCACAGTCTATGATGATTATAATACTAGCTAATCCATCCGTTTTTTTATTTCTGAAATTTTACAATTATCATTTTATCTTCAGTATTCAAAACATTTTTGTCTCTCAAGTATAGCATATAAATAAAAAGGTATAAAAACTACACGCACATATATTTATGCATATATTTATGCATATATATATATATATATATATATATATATATATATAGGTCAGGTTTAAAAAAATTAGCTTCAAAATTAAGAAAGTAGTAAATAAAAATAAAGCCAACTTTTTACCATCTCGTAAGGATGTGTGTGTAAATAAGCCTATTTAATGGTAGAGCGAGCATTGACGAAGGAGAACACATACTTGAAAAGGCTTAGCTGGGGGCTCTTTAAGGCAGTGTTGATTACTGTTCTACTCGGTTGCGTGCCAAAGGGCCGCCATGTTGGATTTCATGTGATTGAAGCAAAATAAAAAAAAGTATTTTAAAAATGATGTCCTCCTCATTTTACCAGCAGGCCTAGGGCTTGACATATATATATATAATCTTTTGTGCTTAGTTTAATTGCAAAAAAAATTATATAGATGGCTTTACTGTTTGTCTTCTTTTTGTACTAACGCGTCCATTTTTCAATCAGAATGCGCGGAACTTTTGTATAAGATATATGTCTACTCTTATTCAGGGATTCAGTTTTTTACGTGTAAGTTTTTATGTACCAATTTTTTACAGATATTTTTTTTTCTTATTATTCTTTTCTAAGAGAGTAACAATGTTCCTCTATTTTGATAATTTCATTTTACTTTAATGTATGGTTTTTCATCCAAGGGTGTTGGGAATAGGCTTAACTTTTCAACATGGCTCTGTTTTTTTTTCTTGTCTGTCAAAAAATTCTGCTGCACGGGGAAGTTGGATCCATAAGGCACTTTTAACCCTAAACCACTGGCCTAATTCAGCGACAGCGTTAGAAATAATAATATGTCTCCATTTTAGTTCAATGACTCTATTTTATCTACATATGTTGTGTATCTTGAACTCTAATTTATTTCTTCTTTGACCTTGTAGGCTTTACAAATTTTTCACTTTGTACTTCATTTTATTTTATTATACTATATATATATATATATATATATATATATATATATATATATATATATATATATATATACAGAAAGAGAGGTTAATTTCTACAAGAATGTTTAACGTAACACAAAAGTTAGATAGGAGAAAAATGAACAAGTTTGTTGGAAAAACACATTTATATTTGTTTTAGCATGCATACCATAACTAAATTCATAAGTTCTGAAAGCTAAGTGATTCAGCATAAACGTTATAAAGAAAAACTTTTTGAAACCTTTAAATATTTTGAATATTCTCATTTTTAAGCATGCTAGATACTGCATTATCGAGCATAATTCCATTCCTATCAATATTGGTTATGACTTACAGCTAAATATGACATTTAAAAAAATAGTCTATAAACTTACGTTTCGCTGACGGCCCAACTGAAAATAAAGGTAAGCAGTGCAATAAACATTAAAATTAGAAATATTGGTCTCAATTAGTATGATAGATTGATAGATTATTTTGTAACATAGAAAATGCAATACGAAAAATTAGCCAAAAACTAAAACAATTTTTCAGTGTTTTTTTATTTTAATTATTAGCGATTATACACATTCTAAATTAATTTTAGTTTTTCAAGCTGTAAAAATTATAATTTTAAGTTAATAGTATATCATCATTTATATATTAATTAACAAAAGTATATAGTGTTATAGAGTAAGTATAATTTTATAAAGTTCTTGAGTCTTCACAATTTTGGAAATTAATTTTAAATTTCGTGAAAAAAAATCGCAATGGTTTTTTTTTTAGTGTTAAATATTGGATTATATTTGTCATTCTACTTTGTGAATTTCTATATATCAACATGAAGCTTTACTTAAAGGTAGGCTTCAAAAACTTAGAACTTGATAATTATTGATATATATATATATATATATATATATATATATATATATATATATATATAAACATATTAAGTGTGCTGACATTATTAATTTGTACTTTCTAACTTGTTATGATTACTGTATTTTTTTTCAGCATTACAAACAAACAAATAAAATAAATACCTAATGCTCTACGTAACTTATTATTGATAATTTATCCCTTTAAATTACTACTTTAATTTCTATTTCAATACATAAATAAAGCCACATAATACATTTTTCTGAAAAACAATACATTTTTCTGTTTCTAAATTTGTATCAAATACTACAAAATTATATGCTTTTTAAATATTATTTAAATGGAAATTACACAAACAGCTTTCTAAACACATAATTTTAAAATATATTATCCTTATATAAAATGTATGTATATATATATATATATATATATATATATATATGTATATATATATATATATATATATATATATGTATGTATATATATATATATATGTGTGTGTGTGTGTGTGTATTTAAAAACAAATATACCAATATACACTACTGGCCACCGTAAATGCAACACCAAGAAAAACAAGAGATATCAAAACAAAATTTATTTTGTAGTTAACATGTTTACCAAGTATCAAATGATTAAATTTGTAGACTTCTGTGAAGAGCGGTTCCTGCTAGAATCAGTACCCAGAGTAGCCGCCATTATTGGAGATAATTGCTGCCACACTCCTCGGCATTGATTTAAAGAGACTTTGGACGTGTTCTTGGGATACAGCAGACCAAGCAGCTTCCACACGTTGCCAATGTTGATCTGGTATGGCAGCTGGGAGTTTAATCTGGGTCAATCGTTGAGCAACCATGAACCACATGTTTTCTATCGGTGAAAGATCCGGAAAACGAGGCGGCCAGGAAAGCAACTCAACCTGATGATTGACGAAGGACCTTTGGATAATACGTTCCACGTTGACGTGTGGTCGTGCATTGTCCTGTTGAAATATGGCTGTGGCCGAACCCTGAAAGTAGGGAAGGACAACTGGCTCCAACACCTAGGAGATGTAGTGCTGTCTGTTTAAATTACCAACAATGCGTACTAGAGAAGTGCGAGAGTGATATACAATATCACCCCATACCATATTCCTCGGTGCAGGACCAGTGTAGTGGTGCATAACGCAGCTGTTCAGCATCCCCTCTCCACGGTGTCCCCAGACTCGAATTCGACCATCGTGGTGTTGCAGACAGATGCGTGACTCGTCAGTAAAGACAACTTATTCCATACTGCTGCCTACATCCTTCTTTCATACCACCATCGGTGTCGGAGGCATCTGTGGTTCTGCGTCAAGGATAGACAAAGCAATGGACGTTTAGCGGAGAGACCACTCTGCTGTAAACGGCGTCAAATGTTACGCGCAGACACTGAATGATACGTTACAGACTTAAAGTGCTGTGCTACCATTCATGATGTGACTGAGTAATCCGTCACTGCCATACGCACAATTCGCCTGTCCTCACGTTAAGTGCTGCACTGAAGTGGATGTGATCGACCACTTCGGTCCGTCGTACTTACCTGCATATAACCGTCATAAATCCGCATTACAGTTTGGTTTCGTCCAACACGTCTACCGATTTCCTTGAAAGATAATCGACAATCTCTGTAGGCCACTATCCTTCCTCTGTCAAAATCGTATACTTGATCAAAAGCTGATCGCTGTTTTCTACGAGACATAGCTGATCGTTTTTGAAAAAAACTACAAGAAAAACACAATTGCCGAACTTGAAATCGTCGAAATCTCCAAGACTTAAATAGCGCTTTGAGGTGGCGCCATAAGTGCGCGTGATGTGTTCTTGCCCTGAAATTTTTATCATTTGCATATCTCACCTCCGTTAATATATGTCGCGAATTTCATGTTATTTGCATGCTTACTTCAGGGTGTTGCATTTATGGTGGCTATCGGTGTATCTTTATACGAGGGATATTCGGAAACTAAGGTCCGTTTACTTATAAAACATAAAACATTACAGATTTTTTCAAAAGACTTTATATTTTAAATTCCTTACATGTGTCTCTATTTTTCTACATACTTTACATATTTGTTTAAACATTTGTCATAACGTTCTACGAGCTTCTGTATGCCTAAGTCGTAGACGTCTCCCGCCTGTGAACCAGTCTTGAACTTCTTTCACCTCGTCAGCTGTGTCGAAGCACCTGCCACCGAGAAACTCTTTTAGGTAGCGGAATATGTTAAAATCACTCGGAGCCAAGTCTGGACTGTACGGTGGGTGGTCAATCTGTTCCCATCCAAAAGATTTGATCAGATTTTGTGTGTTAATGGCAGAATGGGGTCTGGCATTGTCATGCAGCAACAGAACTCCAGACGTCAGAAGACCACGTCGCTTATTCTGTATCGCACGTCTAAATTTAGTTAGGGTAGTGCAGTAAGCGGCAGCATTCATTGTTGTCCCTTGCTGCATAAACTCGACTAACAAGACCCCATGTCTATCCCAAAACACGGTTGCCATAACCTTGCGTGTTGAGATTGTCCGCTTGGCCATGACTGACTGGTGAATTTGTATGACGCCATTCCATTTGACTGACGTTTAGACTCTGGGGTTATGTGAGAAACCCACGTCTCGTCCCCTGTGACAATCCTCTCTAAAAATTGATCACCTTCTTTATGATATCGATCCAAAAAATCAAGAGCAAAAGCCATTCTTTTCAGTTTGTGTTCCTCAGTAAGCAGCCTGGGAACCCAACGTGCACACAATTTGCGAAATTTAAACTTTTCGGAAACGACTTTGTGCAAAGTTGTTCTACCCACATTCGGAAATTCCAATGCTAAAGTTGAAATTGTGAATCGCCGGTTTCACAAATCTTTTCATCCACGGCATTGACCAAATCATCTGTGATCACTGATGATCGACTGGAACGCGGTTCAGAATGAACATTTTCCGGTCCGTCTTTGAAAGCTCTCACCCACTTACGCACTTTGCTGCTACTCATCGCATTTGGGCCATACACATCGCTTATCTGTCTATGAATTTCCGCTGCAGAAACATTTTTTGCTGTCAAAAACCGAATCACTGACCGTATTTCACAGTCAGCGGGCTGATCGATTGTTTTAAACATTTTGAAGTAGCACTGTACTTACCACACTGCAACAATACCAATGCAAATGGCGTCGTTTGACGAGCAAGGTATGCCGGAAGTTGGTACGCATGCGCATTTCAATGTTTGCGTGACATTCGATTAGCTACGACGATTTAGACCTTAGTTTCCGAATATCCCTCGTATATTATTATTTGATTTTCTGCTGCAGAAGAAAATTTTAATCTCAGTCAAGTTAAAGATAATGTTTCCTTACCGATTCCTTTGCTACCAGACATATCTGAAAAGAAAGTTATATATGAACATGAATATTATATTGCTTTTTATGGAGCATGTTTTTGGAGAAACTAGCATTCAGCAAAAAAAATAAAGAAAAGTTTGCGGAAGACGTTGCTGAGCCGAAGTTTTTTAAGAGCAGTGCATGTGCCTTTGAAATTCTTTGTGAGATTTTTTTAAATCCCCAGTGAATGTTTTAAGTTAAATGACTGTTTGGATATAATTGTGCGTCACATAGTGAAATTTTAGAATGGTCCAAATGATTTTTGAAGATCGGGAGGTTACTGAAGATCATGAATGTTCTTCTTGATTTGTGACATCAAGAACATGTCATGCTCACCATTTTTGATGGATGTTAATGACATCATCATGACTGAATGGGTACCTCGAGATCAAACGGTAAAATAGCAGTGGTAAATTAATTTTAGAGAGAGTGAGGAAGAAAATGCATGATCTGTAAAGTAACAACAAGTAGATTTTGCACCAAGACAATGACTAGATGCACATTGTGTTCTGTGTAAAACAGTTCTTGGTGGATAAACGCATAACTGTGCCCGGGAATCAACCGTACTCACCAGATGTCAAACAATAAGACTTCTGCCTGTTTCTTAAAGTGAAAAACGCATTGATGGGAGACAAATTTTTGGTCCGAAGGGAACGTAAAACTAAAAACGGCGTACTTACTGAAGTTCGTGACGCCTAATGAACCGCAACACTGCTTTGAACGGTGGGAAACTGGTATGCAGCTATGTATTGATAGGAAAGAGGAGTTGTTTAAGAGGATTAAAGGTCCTTATACAGTGTCAACAGATCATCAAATATAATTCTAATCATACACAATGAAAATCAAACACGAAAATATACATTTAAAAGGCCGCATAATTTGTTAATCTATAAAGTCTGGCACTTTTTAAAGTATTTTTTAAAAATCAAAATGCTTCTCTTAAAAATAAAACTCTTACATCATATCTCCAACATTATAATAAAAAGTTGAAATTTATATTAAAATTCAGCATATAAATGTAGCATGCATCAGTAGAGTACATCTCTTGGGTGTATCACTATTTATCACGATGATTCATCAATGTCTGGAGCACAATAGGATACCCATAGGACGCAAGCGTAGAATTCCCTTAATTCTAATTGCCCAACGCTGCTGGCTACTGTAGACTCAGCAATTCAAGAGGAAGCAATTGTATTTTTAGAAGAGTCTAGTTGCCGTTTGAACTGAATTGAAGAATGTGTACTTGTCACCAGAGTTTAACGCCTTCCATCAATGTATATAAGTGCAAGATTATAGAGCAGCTTTTTCGAAATAGTTCAGTGTAAGTGCAGGACAGCAGCATATTTGAAAGCTTTTCGCTCAAATTATATATTCCGCGATTAAAGTATCCGACTACATTCGGAATCATGGTTTTGCAAAAGCATATAATTAGATAATATTTATGATATTTGGTGTCAGTTAAATTATAAAATGTAAATAAAAATGTTTTAAGAATATTTTACAATAAAAAATTATTCAAGTACAATATATTGACAAAAAAATGACCGCAGAATGACCCATTTTCAAAATATTCTCCTTTTGTGAAAAATGATTCTATTATAATAATATTTTGCCTGTATATAGCGCAGAGCTCTGTACAGAGGCTCAACTAGAAGTTTTGAAATATATAACTTAGAAATAGGTTTATCCAGGTTGTATGACAACAGAGGTGAGTATAACTTTCAGAAAAAACCAAAGATAATTATTTCAATTGGTTGTAACTCTCAAAATAATGTGAAGTTTACAAAAAAAAATAGTTCCTTCAGACTCTCTGAAGGAAGTCCTTACTTTATATAAGTAAAATATTATTATTTTAGAAGCATCTTTTATAAAAGGAGAACATTTTGAAAAAAAAGATTATTAGAAATTAATTTTTTCCCAAAATATTGTATTTAAATGTTTTTTTTTTAAAAAAAACACCCTCAAAACAATTTTATAGATGTATTCTAATCTAAGTGACGCTAAATATCACGAAAATTATCCATTTATGCGCTTTTTTAAAATCACGGTTCCGAACGTAGTCCGATAGCTTAAATCATTCGTGTGATACTCCATTAGTATCCTACAAAAATCATATTTTGTCACTTTGAATGACATTTCGACCCCAGTGGCTTAAAAGTAGAGTGCTAGTTTCTTATGCCTAGGGTGGTGGTTGGCCCTTTGCGAAAGTCGATAAATTAACCGGAAGCACAAACCGTAATAACATATGTCATATGATTATGATGAATGTAAAATATCCCTTGAGTATTAGTCTGTGGCTCTGATTCACACGTTAAAATTATATCATGGCAATATTTAGCATATTTCGCAACATTTGAACTAAAAATTAATTCAGTTAAGTAATTTAAATATTAAACAAAGAAGTAAATATATGTCGGAGAAATACTATATATAAATCGTAAATTCTTAATAATTTATATATATATATATAGTTATATATATATATATATATATATATATATATATATATATATATATATATATATATATATATATATATATATATATAAAGAGATCGATTTTAAGAGAGAAAAGTTATTCACTCTCTCAATAACTAATCGCGAGCAGCGCATCTATTTAATATACAGGCATTAAATTTAGCAGGAATAATTCTTTTGTTGAGTAGATACTCTCTAAGAATAGGCTTGAAGAAATTAATTGTCAAATTAGAAAGTGTGTTACTTGAGCGTTATAGATAAATAAAACAAATCCCGTCTTTAAAATATTAGTCAGACATATACTCTTCAAATTTGACAGCTGAGTTTTTTAATCTAAATATATTCGTCAAATACCAGTTTTGATGATATTGGCTTCCAAAGGAAGTTGCGGGGGTTATAAAGATAAAAAGTACGGTTTTTATGCTTTTATACTAACAGACTTAAATCTTAAAAAGCATGTTTCTTCTTTCTGAGTTGAGAGCTGCTAGGAAGGTAAGAAATAAATTTCGAGAAAAGAGAATATAAGAATTTTTTTTAAATACAATTTAAAAGTATATTCAAGGCCTTAGATAACAGTAACTTTATAAAACATGCAGTTATACAGCGTCACACGCAACATACCACCCATTGTGGTAGGAGGGTAATGTGGATTTTATATATATACATATATACATATACATATATATATATATATATATATATATATATATATATATATATATATATATATATATATATATATATATATATATATAAACATACACATGTGCTATTCAGGGTGAATATCATTCACTTCTCCACATTCTCAAACATCATAATATGTAATATGAAAAAAATATTCGTGCACTACTTATATAATATATTTCATACATGTTTATTACTTACCGAAAGGAAATACATAACCATCCGCCTCTGTAAAAGTGAATTATATAAATTTTGACGACTTAAAAAAGAAACATTTTATTAAAAATGCCAGGTTTTTAAATTTTTAAAAAATTGTCGTGACTCTTCAAGATGTATTGTTATACAAGTTAGTTAACAAGTTATTAAAATGTTAATTCCTATTGTTTAAAGAAAATTCTTGAATTTCATATCACTTGGTGAAACAGACGTCTAAAATTTTTTTAATTAAAATGCATCTTGAAATTTTATTTTTAGAAACAGTGAATAATGAATGGAAAATGTTTGAAAAAACATTTCAGATAATTGCTTCAATTATAACGATAAGAAAAGCTGCAAAAATTAATTTTTGTATTTATCGTATTTAAAATTTAAGCAAACCAGGAATTTGTAATAACTCTACCTATAAGTATATGTTAAAAAATTAGGCATTAAATTTTTTAAACTGAGTTCCTTGCATTTTTTTTTTAAATTAAGAATGCATTTAAATTTTTGATATAAAAATTCAAAATCGAAGATTTACAAGTCTCTGTTTATTCATTCTGATATGAAGGGTTTTTTTAATATTGACTTTTTAAGTATATTATATCTTCTATAAATATGCTTACTGCGTTGTTTACTATCTTAAAATTAGATTTACATCATTCAATGTTTTTTGATAATTTTTCCATGCCGAAGCAGTAGCATTCTTGTTTATAGGCGTATGTTTC
Source organism: Trichonephila clavipes (assembly GCA_019973935.1). Lineage (NCBI taxonomy): Eukaryota > Metazoa > Arthropoda > Arachnida > Araneae > Nephilidae > Trichonephila > Trichonephila clavipes. Next base: position 402,639 of record BMAU01021240.1, read on the forward strand.
TATTTGGATTCAGTATTTAACCGGCTAAACTGTTTTTCATTACAATTTTTTTTAAAGAATTTTAATACATAATATGTTTTTAGATATTCTACTCGTAACGTAAAATTATTTCTATCAAGAATATTTTAATGAGAGTTGTTTATTATTATTTTATTAATGTTTCGAGTTTATTTCCATTTAGAAGTACTTTAATAACTTACCAAACATCGTATTGTTGAGATTAGCCATCCCTAAAATGGAAAAGTAGTCGCTATCAAGACTAGTTCAATTCATTTTTTATGCTTAATATGTTCATAGATAGCAAATGTCCAAAAAAATAAATTATATACATAAATTAATACACTGGTCCTGATATTTATAAAGAAAAAAAATTCCCATTATAATTTGTATTGCTGACATTATATGTGTAAACCATATTTATAAATTATATTATTTTTTTCAGTTAACAATTAAATTTTTCATAATTCTGCGAATGAATAATAGATTTGTAGACAATAAATCTGATAAATATATTTTTTTTTCTTTTGAGCTGAGATTCAGAAAAAACGGAATTCGTAAAAATCTATTTCCAAGGATGTTTGTAGGGAATAAAGGGGTGTAATAGGTAAGACAATTTCATTTCTGAATTATTACATCCTTAGAATTTCAAAATAATTTCATTTAATAATTAAAAATCCACTAAAAAAAGCGTTTCGAGGAAATCAAATGCAATTTGGAGAAGAAAGTTACTAAAAGCATACTATATATAAGATGCCGTCCACTATTTTCCCTGCGCATGCCTAGGAGCGTTCTCAGTGTTTTGGAAGCCTGCCAGTGGTTAGACGCTCGAGGAAGAATGCCGTGTTAGAAAAAAGACGAAAGACGCCATGTTAAAATGACGAGATGCAAGACGACATCTACCCGTGTTTGCTAAAAACTACTGAAGTTGAAATCTTTCCCTTAAGTGACGAACTCATTATATTGTAAATTATTCAAACAGTTATAAGCAATTACGTTAAAAAATTATTCTGTATTAAAGATTTTCTTCGAATAATCTTATGAAAAGAATGTATTTTCCTCCTTTTATGGTAGTTGCTTATGATTACACTAAAAACAATATTTGGAATGTTCAAAAATGCTACAAAGTAATGAAAAAGAGTGTTAGGAATAAAGAATAAAAGTAGTGCAAAGTAAAATAAATAGTTCTTTCTTTTTTTTATTTTTAAAATATATGAATTACTTTATTACTAACAGTCTATGTGTTTTAACTTTGTTTTATAATATGCTTATATGTATGAGTATCTTAGTGCAGCTTACTAAAGGCATTTGAAAAAAAATTTTCACAGTAATTTTAAAATAAAAATACTTGAGTGGAATTAATCTTAAAAGGAATTTTTTTTTCCATTTCCAAGTATTCAATAAGTAAATGTATAGAAATATTGCATCCAAATTTGACAGCATTATCAGCAAAAAAAGACGATATTTGCTTTAATGCTTCTTAACAGTTATAAATTTAGATGAGTTGTTTATTTCCTTAGTGTAATATAATGTAATTTAATATAATTGCAATGTTTTGTAAGAGTGTGTTCTATGAATTAAATAAGAAAAATATTTTTATTTGTCAGGGTTACTTTTATGCTATGAAGTGTAAATATGAACAAGAAATTAAATAAGTAAGTCCAATACTAATCAATTAAAGTTCGGCAAATCTTTCTAGACACTTTTTATATCGTTTTCAGTAACATTGCTAGTGAAAAAACTCTACTACAAATATATATATATATATATATATATATATATATATATATATTTGTGGAAGGATATTTTCTCACTAAAGATAGAACAGATTATACTTCTACTTATTTTTATTTTGCATTACAGACATTTAGTACATGTTTTTTTATATATATATATATATATATATATATATATATATATATATATATATATATATATATATATATATATATATATATATATATATATATATATATACATGAAAATGCATACGTATTGAAATTTTTTATTGAAAATTTAGTTTTATATTTTTTCCGGTTACCATAATTTTTCATGCATTTTCTATAAAATTGTTAGAAATATAATCTTATGAACTTGTTCATAATAAAAAAGCTTGGAAATGTGTAGAAATAATATAACTTTATGGTCTTATTGATGGCAAAAAAAGCAGCTTATATTAAACGTTTTCTTCAATTTTCATTTTAAAATACTTGCAACACAAATTTCTTACTTTCTCGAATAAATATATTTTTAAAGGTCTAAATTTTTAAATCAAGAGTAAGCTTATTTCATCAATTAATTAAGAGAAGTTTATTTTCAAGTTAGCAGAAATTTACGAAATATTTCTTGAAATGTTTTAAGAAGAATTGAATTACCCGTAAGTAGTAAAAAAACAACTTTATGATAGAAGGAGAAAAAATTAATCTTAAAATGTTCTTTTAAAAATTTATCTTAATGAAATTATATAAAGTAGTGTTTAAACATGTAAGACAAAATAATTACTTTGTACCTTCATTCAAGAATATATTCGACTATAACTATCCATTGTGAAATGTTAAAATTTGTTTTCATGAATAAAATCACAATTATTTATTTGTGACTTTTAAATAGCATAATAAAGCATATTACAAAAAAGCTGTTTATTTAAATGTCATAATATATTTGGAATATAAAGTATCGATTTATTCTATTGGCCGGTTTAGAGAATATTAACTAAGATGTACTAAAATATATAAAACTCTTGGAGGTTTTAAGAGAATAAGTATTATTTTTTTTTAAAAAAAAATTAAAAATTTAATAATTAAATAGCTAGGCTATTCTGTATTTCATTTTTAAATCTTTAGGATACTAAACTTCTGGTCGTTGTTAAACTAATGTCAGAGTAAATATAGGTCGGAGTCTATATTATAATATTATTTATCTTAAAATACAGTACAATTTCTAAAAATAACATATAAATATCGACATACCATCCTGAGGACCTGTAAACAAGAATTAAAAAAAAAAGTTTTATGAATAATATAAATATTATTGAGAATGGTACATAGATTTACTAAAATCGGAAAATTTACTGTACATTCTCAGAAAAAAAATAATTCCAAATTTGATCGTAACTTAAATTTTCTAATTCTGTAACCATTTTGCATCGTATTTATGCATCTGTCTGTCTTTTATATATATATATATATATATATATATATATATTTCTGATGATCCACTTGTAATAAAGTCCACATCTCCTTCATGTATGAAATAAATTTGGTCAAAAATGTGTGGAATTCATATTTTTAGAATGCTAAACATTTGGAAAGGTTTTAAAATTTTAATTTATCTTATTGTCTGTTCTGTAAAAAGTAAGTTTTCTTGTCTGTAATTTATTCAAAACAACATTATTATGGAAATAAAATAATTCTCTTTGCGTTCTTAAGCATTTTCTTTAAAAAAAGCATTTTGTTCGTTTACATTCGCTAAATATTGTTTTGATTAGGATCTGAATGAATTGTGAAAAAAACGCCACTTTACTGGAGAGATCTCTGTAAGTAAATAATACATACATTTCAACAAATGATCCTTAGAACAAAGATTAAGGTTTGATGTTGTTGCACGCCTCCATTGGTCAGCAGTGCTATACCAGGTCCAGGACATCGTGCACTTTCAAAATATTCAACAACACCATCAAAGGATTGTCTGCTAAATCCTGATTGGTGATTCCTAGGCATTCGAGGATGTGAGCAGGCGATGCAGGCTAAGAAGACCAGTTCATGCACATTTCAAAGCTCTTGCATCCTTTTGAAAATCTCATTGTTTTAAGATGGCTACTTCGAAAGCGGGCTAGAATAGTTTGATCACGTCTTGTAAAACCGTGAGCCAGATAGCCTCCAGGATGAAAACACTGATATCAATGGTGCTTTAAGAGGGGGTAATCCAAGTGGTCTAATTCTGGTGTTTAGTTCTAGAGGAAATCTCCAAAAAGGTGAGGGGTGATGACGGCTCTGGTACCTCTCAAGATCTAGCCTTGGCCAAAGTGTTCTCAATCTCATGTCTCTCTAGATCTATATGAGACGGAATCCACTGCAGATTAATTTGATGCTATATGGAAAGTCGTTTTAACTTGGTGAGTATTGACACTTCAACATTATATCTCACACTTTGCCAATTGGACAAGTGTTGTATTGACACTTCTATCAGTCAGTATAGATATTTTATCTTTTTCATCTTGCATCTTTTTCATTTAAAAGAGATGCAAGAGAACCTATGGCCTCATCAATGGCTATTAGCTCACTGTGAAAAACTGAGCAACCATCTGGATTTCTCCTGTAGATTCAAAAGAAATGGCCTTGCGATTTCATGTAAATTCCGCTGCCAGATCGACAATAATCGTCCTACTGCCATCTGTATAAACCTGAGCGACGTCAATTGGTATATCTCCAATTCTCTCTAGAGATGGTTGTTTTAGATAGGCAGGGAGGTGTGTTTGTTTATTCACGTGTAATGGTAATTTTGGATTGAAAAAGATCCCATCAAGATCGTCAGCAGGGTCAAGACATTGTGACAGGTGATGAGGTTTCACAACACCAATGGTAAGGATAAAAGTTTTGATGTAATATTCACGAAAGAGAAACTGAGACTGGGTTTCCTTTAATCTAAGTTTACACTCTATTATTATTTTCAGATTTTAAAGAAATATATTGTGCATTTTTCCGAAACTGTTAGGCAGGCCGATATCAATAAGACAACTTTGTGCTAGTTTACGGTTTTCTGTCATCACTCCACTGGGAGAGAATTTCTTTCACACACGGACAACAAGTTGGCTAAGGAGGGATTATAATTGAAATGTATTGGTATCGGTTCAATGAAGCAATAAAAAGCTTGCTTCATTTCCATTACACAAATAGTCTATGTATGAAGATAGTATTTTCCCCAATATTAATTTAGTTGAACCAAATAGTGGGAAACAGAACGTGGTTTCCGAGTGCTTGAGGGAGTCGCACAGTGAGGAGTGCCATTTAACCATATGTAAAGGAACCCGGATGACTTCTATTGAAAATAGCTCTCGATTTGCGGCACGATTTCACTCAAGTAAAAGGGTTCTTAATCAAAAAAATTGTTCTTTCACCGCGGTTAGCTTCTAATCTTTCTTAGACGAAACCCATATACCGATTGATCTAAAATTGGAAGAAAATATTCACGGACAGTGATGATTAGCTTTTACTCTAATAACAATCAAACAATTTTGAAAAATACTTTTGCAAAAATTATTAATAACTATTTGTATATGTTAAGAATTTCAAGGTCTAAGTTTATTTATATCCACACAAATTTCAGCATATATAAATCCTTAATCAGGCATATAGCTCTGTATGGAAGTGAATGTTGGACCCTCAATAAAGTAAAGCAAGAAAAGTTGCTCATTTTTGAACGAAAGTTCTTAAGGAAAATCTTTTTGGACTTATTCAACAATGAGTGGATAGTTATTTGCAATCATTAAATTTACAGGAAATATGGCGGGACTGACATTGTGAGAAAATAATACGTATTGTGGGGAAAGCATCACGTATTAGATGACTGAGCAATCTGTACAGATATAACGATGCTTTTCCTACCCAAAAAGTAAAGTTTTCGAAAATTGAAAGGAGAGACCATAGGTATATAGGGGACAACCACCTGCATGATGGTTAGACGAAGTTGAAAAGGACCTCAAACTGATGGGAATCAACCAATGGAAGGTCATCGTGACGGATTAGGCCAAATGGAAGAGGATCAGTGAGTCCGCCTTAGCCTGAAAAAGGCTGTTGAGCTTATGAAGAAGATAATAAAAGAGTTGAGATAAATAATCATATTAAAAGAAATTTAATTTACTCAAACCTTTCCCATTACACTACTGAAACATTTTTCAATTTAATTTGCCAATATAATAGATTTCTTAAGCATGCAAAATTTGTGGAGAATTTTTTTAAGATATATCTCTCTCTAAATATGTGCTACGTTAATTTTGTCGAAATTTTTAATTTATTAGTGTTTAGTACTCTAAATCTTTTCTTAAAAAAAATTCTTTTTTTATTAAATTTAAATCCGTGTTGAATGCATTAAGTATTTCAACAAATCCGAAATAACATTTAAATCTACTTTTACTATTTTTATTTTAATCCAATTTTTAAAGGATATTTTGCAGATCAGAAGTTATGTTGTTCTTAAATTTTTCAAAATAGATAGTTCAAAATATTCCAATATTTTTTTATACTTTTTTAATACAAAATGTAATTCCTTCGGGACTTCGTTGTTTGTTTTCGGGAATTTGCTCGCTAAGTTACGTTTAATTTCCCTGAATACGGGTGATTCATCCGTGGTTTGTGAATTAATATTTTGGTAGATCTGAATAAGTTATCATTTCTTGTTTATCATAGAACCAACAATAATGAGTTCGTAAAAAGATATCATTATTTGTCCAAAGTTTTAAAAGTTAAATATTTAATATGAATACACACAGTATTTGCAACAGAATACTGTAGCACACAGTAAATTTGTAACTACTTGTAGATTTGTTAGTAAATCCTAAGACATTGTTCCATAGAGTGAAATAAAAAAGTATTTTTCAACCTTGTGGTTGGTAATCAAATAAAGCATACAGATTACTCAGAAAACGAGGTGCTTAAAATCGCGCATGCTGTTATTCATCTTTAACGGTTATGTAGATGGATGTTAAGGTATCCGAACACATTAAAATAACCAAATTCGGTTAAAAAATCTATTTTTTTAATTTATTGAAAATAACTTTTGGGGGGCTTTAGAAAATATATTTGCTTTGTTCTTTGGTTATTTAGAAGCCAAGTAACAAACAAATTTAAAAAAATTAGAAAAGCTGGAAGTGAGTCTTTAAGCGACCAGAATGGAACATTTAAATTGTTCAAAATTTATCATAATGAGTTTAAAAGCATAAAATGCTATAAATGTATTTCTATAAAACTTTTCAACCTGATACTTATATTAATTTTTAGAGGTTTTATACTAAAATATTTCTTATTTTGTGAATATTTTTGAATTAAGGTGCATGATATTTAAATATCGGTCTCATAAGCAATGTCATATTTCTTACAATATTTACTCGATCCATGCTAAATTTTTTAAAGTTACATAAATATTAAAATTTTAGCGCATTTTCTAGATAAATTCATCTAATTTGTTTAAGTAATACTTTAACTATTATAAATTTATTACTTTTTTCTCTAATTCCTTTGAAGTTTTTCAAAAATATGCAGAAAATTTACTTATAATTGCTATTTTAGTAAAATATAGATATTATTTTAAATATTATTATCTAGTTTTATAAATATTAATATTTACTGGTATTGCTTCCTAAAAACGCATTTATAATGTTTTATTGTGCTATTTTTTTTAAAAAAAAAAGTATTCCAGACATGTTCGGTTACCTTAAATACTTTTCAGCTTTAAATTTCTGATCAGATGCAAGTGTAAAAATAAAGAAATAATTCAATTGTCAACCTTGTTACTTGATTGCAGCTAAAAAGTTAGAATCTATTTCCAGTATACATAGTCTACTGTTTTAAATTATACATGAAACAAGTTCCAGCCATATTCGTTATTTACCCACTTAATCTTTATATTGATTTAAAAAAAATGTCTTTTTTTACTTGTTTCGTTAAATTTTGAAAAAAATCTATTGAAAATAGTTTTAATAAGATTTTCTACGTGAAGAGTTTTTTAGGTTTTTTGAAACATTCTTGGAAGTAAAAATGTCATAGAGGAAAAATACTTTATGCTGTGAATAATTAAAACAGATTTATCTTACTTGGCATAGCTGTAAAAAATAAATGGTAACAAAAATGAATAATATCTTTTATGAAGGTTAATATTAAAATTTTAAGCAAGGTATTTTCATGAAAGAAAATAAAAAGTACTATTAAATTTTATGGGCCATATATCATTTGACAAATCGTCAAATTTTCTATCAGTATATATATATATATATATATATATAGATATATATATATATATATATATCTATATATATATATATATATATATATATATATATATATATATATATATATACTTTATTTTATAATGTTAACAGATAAATGGTGAAAAAGTATTTTTCTTAAAAAAATATTATTCATATAATTCTTCTACATATATTCAAAATAAATTCTTTTTTTACAAAAAGCCAGTTATGTATTTCATATATTTCCCGTTTAAGTTCTTAAGTTTAGTGCCCTCTTGTATTGCTTTCAATCAATGTAATTTTTCTTTCTTGCCATTTTAATTCTACAAATATTTATGATTCTTTTTCTTCATTATAAATACTGAATAAAATGTAAAATGTGTGTGATTTCTTTTAACTTCAGATATCTGCTAATCCTGAAGAAAAAATATTAGTTAATTCAAAAATTAATATTACTCGATTTTTTAAAATTGTTGTATAGCCATCAATTCAAGCCCGTCCAGCAACAGAGAGTTCGCTTATCACAATTTTTAAAGAAAAAAGTATTTAGGCTTAAATTGTGAAACATGTATACATTGATAAATTCAAATACAATTTAAACCAATGCTAATAATAACTTGTTATGTGAAGTGTTACTTACTCTTATTTTGAATTAATTTATTAAAGGTAAATTATTTAATTTAAATTATGTTAAATGGTGTATAAATAAATTAAACATGTATAAAGGATTATTAATAATAATATGACAACATATTAACAACATTTAGTTCATCATTAGTACTTCACTTGATACGTTCTAGAGTTATAAGGCCAAAAACAAAAGTATGCTTCCTTTTTTATAAAATGCTTTTGAAATACTAAAATTATACTGTATTCAGCTTTTATTTATTTATTTTTTAATTTGCTTAAAAAATAGGGCTGCCAAATTTTATTCATCTTATGTAGGAAGAGCAAGAACAGTTAAAATTTAAAATATATTTTATAAAATATTAAGTAATACTTACGAGCAGCATTGATGCTAGCTGAAAAATTTTAATTCGATGCATTATTTTTTTTAAAAAAAATATGTCTGAACTCAGAAAAATATAGGGTTCTTAAGTATATAGTTTATAATATTAAATTTAATAAAAAGGAATTCATTATTATAATCAGATCTTTGATTTTTAAGTTAACTTTCTAAGTATAAAGCAATATTACATTCAACTGAAGTAAAAATATTTAAAAAAAAACTATATAAATAGATAATTGACAAAAAGAAATACCCACTTAGATACAATTTTACTATTATGTGACTACAACTGAATCCTAAACAATGCATACTTGAAAAAAATATTCGTGCTAAGATCATTAAGATAACTCATTCAATTAATCTAATTATTTTCCCCTTGCTAGACACGAAAATTTAATTAACATACACTTATTAGTTGTGAAATTGGCTCTCCAAATTGGAAACATTGAATATATATGATTTGTTTAGGTTTTAGATTGATCTGGAATTGAATCGAGTGAGTTTACTGATTCTCAGATAGTACCCAAAATCTTAGATAGCCTCCTCCAAAACATATATCAAGTTGCATGGTACCATATGAAGTTTATTCTAGTTCTCTCTCCAGTATTCTCAATAGACGATATGCTTGGAGAGTAAGCATGTTATCGAAAAATCTGGACTTCACGTATGAAACTCTAAGCCACTGCATCATAAGCAGCCTACACGTAAATTGCACATAGAATATCAGATAGAAACTGAAACTTTTGGAACTTAATCTGTATACCACTAGGCCATTAAAACCATTTGCATCATCATCACATTTGAGTGACTACTATAACTTTGACAACTTAAATCAGCAATACACAACCTGCGGCCCATCGAACATTTTTAAATGGCTCGTTCGGGGCTCATTGCTCTGAGAAATTCACTTATTTAAGACTATTGTATTAAAAATTTGGTGGGAAATTCTTTTTCTAGAAATTAAATGCATCGATTTTGCTTTTTGCTGTCAGTGTCGGTCACGAAAGTTCTGCATTTAAAAAATGCCAATCAACAGGAATCATTCAATGGTACTTTTCCTTGAAAATGTCTTTCAAAAGGTAATAATTTGGCTTAATTCAATAATCTTTGCAGCAGGAAATAAGAGCTATAGTGTCAGCAGTGTCAACAGTGTTTTAATACCACAGTGGCACAAAAAAGATATATCCTATACAGTTTGTCACATTATTGGTAATCATATGAAACTCCTTACTGACGCAGAAATTGTGAAGAAGTGCTCCTTAAATGCTTATAATTTAGCGTTAGTGTGACACAAATTGAAAAATATAATAAATAATAATTAAAGAATTCAAAACAGGAGTTATAATATTTTGTTTAAATTCTCCACATTTTAAATTTCCAATGTTATCTTAGTTTTAAAGCATTTCTCCACCCCCTCCTCCCCATTTATTCTCATGTTGCTTGATTGATTGATTGATTGAATATTAACGTCGCACTGTTCAGCTACACGAGGGCTTTTGGCGACGGACCACGTAATTTTGAACCATGGTCAAGTGACGTGGACGACACCTGAGCTGGCACCCCCCTCTCCTAACTACCACACCACACCAACGGGAGGACGTTTCAGCTCTCGACAGATTTAACGTGCATCGCTGCCCTACACGGCGGGTCTTTAGTGGTACTGGGCTCGAACTCGTGACAAAGCAAGCCACGTTCCGATACCAATACCACTCGGCTACCGCGGCCTATTCTCATGTTGCAGCCCCCGCGTTAAATAGCTGACATATGTATGTGATCCAGCAGAAAATTGTTGAATACCCTTGACTTAAGTTATTACTTCTACAATGGTAACTGCACTCTCTCTCTCTCTCTCTCTCACTCTCTACATCACTCGTTATCAATAGAAGTACTGAACTATTAACGAGACACATCCACGCAACCCCACGTAACCTTCATTTGTCCACGGACTGCTATTTAAACACTACTATGGCTTTTGAAACCATTCATGTTGGTGCCACTGTGATTGGGGCCACCGATGATTTGATATTAAAAGAAATAAACATACATAAGCACCAATATTGAATATTCGCTACAGCGAGACATTTATAAAGGATTCGGTTTACAAACAGCAGCCTCTGTCCCAAATAACATTGTGGCCGCGGTAGCCGAGTGGTATAGGTATCGGACTGTGGCTTGCTTTGTCACAGGTTCGAGCCCAGTACCACTAAAGACCCGCCGTGTAGGGCAGCGATGCACGTTAAATCTGTCGAGAGCTGAAACGTCCTCCCGTTGGTGTGGTGTGGTAGTTAGGAGAGGGGGGTGCCAGCTCAGGTGTCGTCCACGTCACTTGACCATGGTTCAAAATTACGTGGTCCGTCGCCAAAAGCCCTCGTGTAGCTGAACAGTGCGACGTTAATATTCAATCAACCCTAATAACATTGGCATTGCCCTAGACAAAGAATACTTTGCTTGAATAACACGGACGGTCTTTTACTTTCAACTCGTTCAACATCTGGCTCAATCAGAGCAATCGTACTGGAGACTAACACAACATCAACCATCTTCAGACTAGTGATTTTAAAAGTAGTCTATGATGACCTGCAAAGGGTCCACACCGGCGAAAAAATAATTTGGAGTCAATGAGTTGTAAATGGGGATCAAAAATAGCGGTTAAGTAATTAAACCAGATTCTGGCTTTAAATTTTGAAAAAAAAAATAATCTAGTGGTAACCAGAATTTACCAATTTAACTGATTTATTTACAAAATTTAGTAATTTTTATTTTGTTGTGGTTACTAGGTGACAACATAAATGTTACTATGACAGGGGTCATTTCAGCACTTATATCCAGAATTACTCATAAAGAAGTATAATATTGAACATCGTGAATTTTCTCAATTTGTCACATAGAATCTATCAGGACATTTTAACCTACGTTCAACATTTAAATGCCCTTTACTCAGATTTAAAAACTTGGTTTGATGTTGCTTTTCTTAGGGTAACACCACAGTAGAAAATGAATTCATATAGTCACATTGAATAAAAATGTCATTATAAACGAACTGGTTAGAATAGGCTTTAATATTAAAATAAAGTTTAGAAACGGATGCCAGTAATTTTGTCCTCAAAAAGACATTTCTGTTATTTGTCTCGAATTATAGAATATTATGAGAATGTTTTTAATAGCTTCTCCTTGTAAGAGGGAGTTTAAGCGAGTTTGCCTATCTCAAAGACGAAAAAAAGATAGGGGTAATAGACACTTACTACCAAAGGAGATTTAGGGTTAAACCATGTTCCTTGACGTCACAGGGATATGGATCTATAAAAGATCCTCCATCCCCTACCTGAAATTATATATTTGCGCTAACAAGTGAGAGTCCTGAATGGGAAAACAAAGTCCATCGAGTTTGTAGAGAGGAAGATCTTGTTGAGTGTTAGGGTTAAACCTGAATAGGTTTACATTAAATATTGAAATTTTTTTTATTGAAGCACTGGATTCATCCTTCTAATTAGTAATATTAGTTTGTTGTTCAGTTATTTTATGTCTAAATAATTTTTTTTAATTTGAATTTACTTCATTAACACGTGCTTTCTAAGTTTTAAACTCTATACTTCCCTACAGTTAGAAATTTAATTATTTTAAAGTAAGTAGTAGTACCACTATCGAAAAGACATTTAAGTTGATAAATTTGTAAGAACTTAATGTTGGGTATGTAGGGGTCAGCGCGTAACCGAAAAACATGGCAAGGGTCCATATGAGACAAAAGAGTTTGGGAACCTCTTCCTTATAACAATGATTTGGATCATTTTAAAATAGATTAACTCTCTCTAAAATACAGTTTTCAGTATGTACGTTATACTCTCTTTACTTAGTATTCATTCTAGCGTCGATGTGAGTTCAGGTTAGTTGAAGTTTTATTATGCGCCTTTTTATGTAGGCAAAGCTTGTTTATTGCATTGAGACTGCAGTATATACTTCCAAGCGTATTCTTCCTAAATGTGTATCATTTTTGTGTAGGATTTTATTCTGTTTAGCTTCCTTACGTTTTGGTGTACTAAGTTCATTGCATGCGAGTGCTCAGAGTTTTACGTTAATAAATTAGACTTCATGTATGTTTATTCAAAAAATATTTTTGAAGTTATAACTTCTTTAGGTCCGTTTTGTGGGAGAGTGAACTCGAATGACGCGTTTTAATAAGCCAAGCATTGTTACGCTCGGGTTTGTAACGCTCTTAGAAATGGATCAGAACTTTCCTTAATGATGTGAGTAAAACCCTTCAACAAAAAAGACTTACAAAAATGACAAAATTTGGCATCGGAAATTGGTTTTCAGCTAAACTGTAATTTCACGACGTTGCTCTATTGACTCTATTAATTAACTTTGCTTAAAAAATAAATGCTTTTAAGATGTGATTAACTTGAAACATATTATTAAAATCCCAATCTCTACAATGTTTTGCATTTTTTTTACAAATTTCTATGTATTTTCATGGTTTGAAATACCAAAAAAAAAAAAAAAAAAAAGAAAAGTAAGTTACAACTATTTTCCTAGTAGGTTGGCACATTGTATATCTTTCCCAACATTGTCAAGTCGGTCTGAAAGGGAATATTGTAAAACTTTTTGAATGATTTATTGAATTTGGTAATTTTAAAAACTCTCTATTTTTCTGGGTTTTTTTTTTTTTTTTTTTTTTTTTGCACATACAATATTTTTAAGAAAGTCACTTTTCCATTTCAAGGAGCCATGAAAATGCAAAAAAAAATTGCTAAAATCACCAAATGACAGTAATAATTAATTGTAATAAACATGTGGCAGAATCTACCAGTTTGAGGTTTATGGAGCATGTGTAGAGTGACCACTTTCAGATAAATTATAACTGATAGTTTTCTTTATTTTTAAAAACGTGATTTCGAATGAAGAATTTCAAGAATATAAGAAAATGTTAAAATTTTTTCATCAGATAGTATTATTTAAATTTTGAACCATTCTTTATACAGTATCGTGTGGTCATATATAAGCATGTACACACTCTTTTTTTTAAGAATACAACTTTTAAAACAATATTTACTGTTACAAATGTAATTACAAAAAAAAATATTAAATCATCAATCTTTTATATTCATGAATTTTTTTTAGATGTCATCACTCACTATATGTCATATTTAAAAAAAAATTATATTTTATTCTTGGACTATTTTTTATGAAATCATGATGATGTGGATATAAATTTCAACACATAGTCAACACCAGGTATTGCAATAAACACTTGTGAAGTAAAAGATGGACCATACATTTTTCTGATATTCCTTATGATAGAATTGAACATTTCCCTCAATTTATGTCAGACAAATTTGCATCAAAATGTAGATATAGAGATTGCCTTTATGTATATTTCCTTAAAAAAATATTTTAAAAATTTTCAATTGAAAGCGTAATTATTATTTATTTCTTTAATTCTTTTAAAGAAAATTTATTAAAATAAATTTGTATGCGGAAAAACTTTGGAATTATCTTTATTGTTTCTCAAAACCTGAGTTCTACATATCTGTGCATAACAAAACTAATTATGAAAATTTAATTTTTTCCCGCACATGTCTACATCTACCATTACTATTAGAAAAAACAAACTACCCTATTTTTTCTCTCTTAAAATAAGTCAGATGTAAAGAGGTCAAAGCCCACAAAAAATAAAACAGTGATATGTATATATATAAACTTGCATTAATTAAGTTTCTTTGATACCAGTAAATTATATATAATTAGAAAATAAATCATCTCTCAGTTTTTAAAACGTCACGAAAAAAAAGTATTTTCGAAAGAAAAGAGTATCGTACACTGCTGGCCACCGTAAATAACATGAAACTTACCACATGCATTACCGGAGGTGATATATGCAAATTATTAGAATTTCATCGAAGCAACACATCACGCACACCTGTGGCGCCACCTCAAAGCGCTATTTAAGGCTTGGGGATTTCGACGATTTCAAGTTCGACAATTGTGTTTTGCTTGTGTTTTTTTCGAAAAACGACCAGTTATGTCTCGTAGAAAACAGCAATCACCTTTTGACCAAGTATCCGAGTTCAACAAAAGAAAGATAGCGACTTACCGAGATTGTGGATTTTCTTTCAGGGAAATCGGTAGACATGTTGGACGAAGCCAAACAACTGTAATGCAGATATGTGGCCGTTGAATGCAGGAGGGTATGACGGACCGGCGTGGTCGATCGCATCCACCTCAGTGCACCACTTCTCGTGAGGACAGACAAATTGTGCGCAGGACAGTGACGGATCTCTCAATCACATCACATTGAGTCTGTAACGCATCATTCAGTGTCTGCGTGCAACATTCGACGCTGTTTACAGCAAATTGTCCTCAAGACGTTCATTGCTTGGTATACCCTTGACGCAGAACCACAGACGTCTCCACCACCAATAGTGCGATAAAAGAAGGATGTGAGCGACATAATAGAATAAAGTTGTCTTTACTGACGAGTCACGCATCTGTCTGCAACACCACAATGGTCGAATTCGGGTCTGGAGACACCGTAGAGAGAGGATGCTGACCAGCTGCGTTATGCACCACCACACTGGTCTTGCACCGGGTATTATGTTATGTGGCGGTATTGGACATCACTCTCGCACTCCTCTAGTACGCATTGCCGGTACTTTAAACAGCCAGCACTACATCTCCGAGGTGTTGGAGCCCCTTGCATTCAGGGCTTGACCACAGCCATATTTCAACAGAATAATGCGTGGCCACATGTGGCAAGTATTGACCATAGTTTCTTAGTCAACCACTTGATTGAATTGCTTCCCTGACCGGCTTGCTCTCCGAATCTTTCACCGATATAAAAAATGCGGTGCATGGTTGCTCAACGATTGACCCAGATTACACCGCCAGCTGCCCCACAAGATCAACTTTGGCAACGTGTGGAAGCTGCTTGATCTGTTGTAACCTAAGAACACATCCAAAGTCTCTTTGAATCAATGCCGAGGCGTGTGGCAGAGGTGATCTCCAACAATGGCGTCTACTCTGGCTACTGATTCTGGCAGGAACCACACTTCACAGAAGTCTATAAATTTAATTATTTGATACTTGGTCAACATGTTATCTACAAAATAAATTTCGTTTTGCTATCTCTTGTCTTTCTTGGTGTTGCATTTACGATGTCCAGCAGTGCATTTTATTTTCACATGATATCTTTAAATATTAATTCGTGCTATGTGAAACATCAAAATATATTTATTTGTATCCGAAAAAGTAATAATAGTATACTAGGATATTTTTATACTGATGCATAGGGTTTATTTTAATCATTGGAAGTAGATTAATTAGAAAAAATTAGATTACTACTGCCAAAGCTACAGAAAGAGAAGCAATATACTTTAATGAATAGCTTTGTCTCAAAATTATATCAGTTTTGAATCTTCAGAGCAAGTTTCTTTACATTTTCTAACGAATTCGTATAGAAATAGTACATGAAATAACTGAATGGTTTCATATTTTTTTTACATATACCGCATATTTATTTAAATATCATCTATTCTTCTAATATCAACTACTGTGTGCAATGAAAACATGCAACGATATTTTATTATTTTTCTTTTTGTTTTTTAAAAAAATTAAGGGAACGCAAACACATGATACGATTTATACAAAACGTTTTGTTTAATAATTTTTTAAATATTTTTGGTAGCCCCTAAATATATGTATACGTAAAACAAATTTTATGCACAGATTACCATAAGAAGCTTACCATTTAATTTACAAAGCAATTTTTGTTCTAAAATTTATGAATTGAAAATGTTACTCATTCTGGAATAATTGACGTAGATTCATGAAATTGAATTTACAAGTACGTCAAACTATATGAAACAAAAGTTAGCATGGACTCTGAATAACATCATTGATACTTTAAAAATACTTATTTTAAGAAAGTTTTTCAAAAATTCCTTAAAAAATGTATAAATTGTAACAGTAACTATTTTCAAGAGAATAAATATCCCTTTGATTCAAAAATGCATATCAACATTTGTAACATGTTTTAATGGCAACAGTTTAAAAATTATTAGAGTGATTGGCGCAGTAGAAAAAAACGTTATCATTTTAAAGGAAGACATAATACTTATTTTTTCTTTTCCTGAAAAATCAGCGTAAAAATTTTAGTTGGTATAAAGATGTAAATATAAGCAATCATAAAATATACAATAACTCTGTTTTTTTTAAACTTAAGGCTTTTAAATTTTATGAAAATTAAAAATAATATCTAAATAGTAATTTTAGCTAAAAAATTAAAATTTTTTTTTTAACCAATTTTCGACAATTGATTCGTACTGTGGCCCCTTAAATGGATAAAATTTATTTATTTAAAAACAAAATTTTAATAGTATCTACTTGTTGCATCTATAGTTGCAGAATATAGTTGAATCATAGACATTTTAATGTAGTCATTTAATTTGAAAGAGCCTTATATTCTGTGAAACTCGCCACTTTGTATTTAATACTTAACTCAGTGGCGCAAAACCCCATGCGGATTAAAACCTACTGTGCTCAACTCAGTATACGTGATCTTGGGATCTGAGTTGCATGAGCAAATGTTCCGTTCAGGTGGTCAGTCTGACGTGAAACCCTCAGTGTTAAGTTACAAAGCAAGCTTGGCACTCATTTATTGACGCACAGAAGAGATTTTGTATAAAATATCGTGATTTAATCCTACATTATATTTTTAGATGCACAAGTATAATAATATTAAAATAATCTCTTGAGGTTATTTTATGAATCATTCATTCTATAATTTTTATAAAGGTACACTAAACAGGCAAATTGTCAATCTAATTTATAAAAAGTATTAATTTAATTAAGCTTTAGGAAGTAAATAATTATTAAGTATGTATAAATATAGATACATTTACGGAAAAAAACAATAATATAATTAAGTATGATATTCTCGATTTGATGTTAAACAGAAAAAAATGATAATAACAAATATTAATGTTTAAAAATGAGAGAAACATGTTAGTTTCCAAACTATGAATGCAGTGAATCCTAATTCAAATTTATAATCATTCCACAACACTAGGCAACATTTACAAAAATATTGCGTTTTTAATTTTAAAAAAATTATGTTTCTTTTAAAGGTAATATATTGGAATACTTATAAGAATATATAAAAACCATCACTTTTTTTTGTCAAACGAAAATCCGAAATTATATAACACATTCTTTTCAAAAACATTTGAGTATTATTTTATCATTGACATTAAAAAACCAATTATCTAATTTTTAATAAAACAGTACAGAAATGTAGGAAAATGTTTTTTTACCTAATCCTATTGATAAAAGAACAAGAAAAATTGTATAACTCATTTCTTTAACTCTTGGCTTGGAGAAATTTCGGAAGTTCGAAAAGGAAAATGAATACGATACCAAAACCTTTATTTGGTACGGTTTATTTCCTCACTGACAGGTGCATTGATTCTACAAAAAATACGCTATCAATAAAATCTTTATAATTATTTTTATTGCTTATATGACCCATGCTTCTAATATGTTATTTACTTTATTTTGATAACATCAATTAAATTTTTAATTGCATTATTTATCAATCATGTTGCGAAATATCTTGTGTATTAGATATTTGTCAGACAGCGCTTAGTTCCTATTGTTGTCATTGCACTTGATCAAACTAAAAGGAAATATTATTCATAAAAATAACCAAAATTTGTTTATGAATCTGAAGGTTTTTAAGAGTTTTTTTCTTTAATATATATCTCCATAATATTACATTAAATATGGAAATTTTTCGAATGATTTTCTGTACAAAAAATAACCAATTTTTACTTCGGATAATGTACTGTATGTCACCGTGAAGTATTTTAGTATTTATTATCTTAGAAAAAAAATGCAAACAATTAGTATAGCATTTACAAAAATGTTTTAGTATGGATTGATGAACTTTAAAGTCACCAGATTTTCTTTTTATAGAGCACCATAAATAATAAAGAGTGTTTTTTTCCAGGTATAGAAGTTTAAGTTGGCATTACTTTCCAAGATGGCGACCGATTTAACAGCTGTCAAGGGATTTATTCTCAGTTTGGTTTGGCAATTCATCATGAATAGACTCACGCCTGAACAAATCTTTTAGATTCGTCAAATGGGCCCAAATCGAGAATGCCGTTGTTCCCAATTTTCATAAGCGAATTTTGTTTAGCGATGAAGCGCACTTCTGGTTGAATGGCTACGTCAACAAACAAAACTGCCGCATTTGGAATGAAGCTAATCCACAAGTGTATGTCGAAACACCGTTACATCCAGAAAAACTGTTTGGTGCGCTTAATGGGCTGGTGGAATCCTTCTTCAAAAACGATGAAGGCCACAACGTTACAGTCAATAGTGATCGGTATAGAGTCATGATTACTAACTTTTTCATTCCTGAATTGAACAATCATGATGTTCAGGAGCTGTGGTTCCAACAAGATGGCGCAGCATGTCACACAGCTCGTGCCAGAATCGATTTATTGAAATACACGTTTGGTGACCGCCTAATTTCCCGTTTTGGACCTGTGAATTGGCCTCCAAGATCTTGTGATTTAACACCGCTAGACTATTTTCTGTGGGGCTATGTAAAGTCATTGGTCTATGCGGATAAGGCACAACCGCTTGACCATTTGGAAGACAACATTCGCCGTGTTGTTGCCGATATACGGCCACAAATGTTGGAAAAAGTCATCGAAAATTGGACGTCCTGATTGGACTACATCCGAGCCAGCCGTGGCAGTCATATGCCAGATATCATATTTAAAATGTAATCCCACAAGATTATCTTTCGAATAAAAAAAATCATGTCAATCGAATAATACATCGTTGTTTTATTGCAATTTAAAGTTCTATACCTCTAAAAAACACCCTTTATATTGAGGCTGTAGGAAAACCTTGTGGCTGGGAAATTATTTAGACAATTGATACATGATCGACAGTTGTGATAGGCTGTTTTTGAAAAAAAAAGTTGCGGGACATAATTTGTACTGATGAGAAAAAATGAACAAAAAAAGGTGTATCCCTGAAAGAAGATCCTTTTTATTTTGAGTATGTTTTCAGTAGATGGCTGACAATATTGAGCACTATTGAGGTATGGAGTCATTAAGTCTATGTTTTTCCTGGATGGCTGACAATGTTGGATAACATTGAGGTATGGAGTCAGTGAGTATGGATGGCTGACAACGTTGAACACCGTTAAGCCATAAAGCCAGTGAGTCTATGTTTTTCCTGGGTAGCTGATAGCGTTGAATACCAGTAGGTTATGGAGTCAGTGAATCTATTAAGGTATCCGACTACTTGCGACAACTTTTTTTAAAAAAAAAATGGAGAAATGGAGACTTTTTAGATTTATTTAGTATATTTTTTTTTAAAAAAAAAGGCTCAAATTAAGAAGAGAATAACAAATTATTACTACTAAAATGGGAAAAATTGGTAAAAATTGACAAAAAGTTACATAAACTGGGCGCACTCTGTACAAATAGTAAATGAACAAATTTTCACTTTTTCAATTGTAATGTATTACTTTGTTATTCCTTTTTTTAAAATGACCCTCAGGATAAGAATTATTTTAATTTTTATAGAAACTAGACTACTTTAAATTTAGTCATTAGCTTGAAAATGAGTTAAAGTAGCATTTTTTATCCCTTCTACCACTTTCTATAAAAAATGTGTATACCATTTTATGTAATATTTACTATATGCTCACTCCATTGTTGCATTAAAACTTCATAATTAGAAGTTTTGCTGTATATATTTACGTTTTCTCAATTTCGAATGCTTGTCTTCCACATCACGCTTATATGTTCTCTGCTGTTGTTTGCTCTATGAGTGGGCATTGCCACTTTATTAAACCATGACTACACTTGCATAGGTCTAGCTCTGTTCCTTCGCAAGCATTTTCAGGTTAATGGACTTTAATATATACCAGGTAATATATTTGCAACTTACATTATGTTGTTGTTGTTGCTTACACCACCTGTCTGACATAGTCATATCGAGGTTCACGAAATTCATCGTGGTAATGGGCTCGAAGTAAACATGTCGTTGGCCTTAGCCTTGCGCACCATAAAGGTGACAGTACAATTTAGCTCGGTGAAATTCCCGAAGGGACGAAAGAACATTGCGACAGATGGCGCCACCATCTATCTACACCTCCACAATTTAGGCATATAACTGAAGTGGAGGAATTTAACGAGCACCTACTCCGTGTATGCTCGGAGTGTATTTGGCGGCAAGGCCATCGAACCCAGGCCTTCCGGTCCGAAGTCCGCTACTCTAACCATTAGGCTACCCAAGGCCACTTACATTCTAATTCTTTTTAATTGTAATTTTTCTCAATAACTGCGGAATTTAGATTAGTCAGAACAATTTTATACATGTTACATAATTGAGGATAGAACAAATGAAATGCAGTATTAAAACCTGTAATGAGAAGACTGATTTGGTTTTATTCAATAAACATAATTAACTTATTCGATTTAAACTATTTGTGTTCAAATACATATGTTTATTAGACGCACAAAAAACACACACTTTTTATTTTAATTACATGTTGCGTTTCCGTCTCCGTTTCTGAGATTTTGGCGAAGTGCAGCAAACGTAGTTTCATCTATCGATGGACTTTGAATGTTATTATCAACTTATAGCTCTGTTTAAACAGAGAATATAACTATTTCAAAAACTCCGTCCACATGTTAGAGATATTGCAGCCTTATTTTTGATTACAGAAATACCGGGCATATATGAAATTTCAAAATGAAAGTCGTATTACCATAAAATTCAGAGGGCTTAGAAACTATCTAAAGAATAAATTAAATACGTAACGTTTATAGGATGGCTGGGTTCAAAAATCTGCATATAATTGTCTTTCCATTTCAACCCTATCACTGTGCATCCCACGATTTCCACGGATATGCATTTTTTCCGACCATTTACCTATGTAACCCGTTCTGTTCCTGTTTATGTTTTTTTTGTGTTCAAAATTTATGATTTAATTCTTTATTTTAAAATAAAAACTCTTTTAAAATAATTATTTGTATACATTAATTCTAAAACGTAGATTTAATATGTAGATATCAAATACGTAATAAAAAAATACGGAATTTGTGAGCATACTTTGATAAAATAACTACTGAGTGAGAGGGTTAACTGCGTGCTGGTCATCATACCATCTTTCAAACCACATAAATTACTATCACTTAAGTTTTTTTTTTGATGAATTAAGGATTGGTGTCATTATTGTACAATTTATTGGCACCTTTCATAAGAGACTTCCTGTTAAGTCTCTTTTAATTAACTTAAATTAATACCATCTCTTGAGTCAATATTTTTGCCACAATGGCGTTTTTATCTGCAAGACGATTCATCATTGCCTTCGAATACACATCTCTGCAGAGGTTGACCTCTTTTGTTTTAGTTCTGACAAAATGCAAATGCAAATATGCATACATTAATCCTATTAAAGCTTCGCTTATTCAATATTCTTCTATTTTTCAATTCCTACTAATAGGACACACTCTTTATGTACTTATTTATTTGTTGATTTATCTTGGGATGGAATTTTCAATTCTTAATAAAATACATTTTAAAGCGATCAATTGAGCTGAAATTTTATATACATGATTATTTTGGATATGACAATATAATATTTTAACTATAATTAATAAAAATTAATTGATTGAAACTAATTATTTTAAGAATTACAAATACAGCCATGTTGGTATCATTTTTGGTGACTTAGCGACCATTTTGATGACTTGTGTCAAAACTTGAAATTATTTTTTCTCACGTTTTAAAGCTTTCAGTTGAACTGAAATGTTATATACACGATTGTTTTGAATGACAATACGATACTTTAATCATAATTAATAGAAATTATTTACCACTTAATGTTGTGATTCTGTCATATGTATATACATATTTATATTAATTGTGACTATTGAATAAATGTAGCTGAAATAAAATTTTTCTCTGTTGATCTAAGTAGGAATTGACTTACTTTTTTATATGTTACTTGTGTTAACTTATATTGGGAATGAACCTATAATAATCTTGCTAAATCATGAGGAAAGTTGATTTTATATCTGGCTTATGTGAATGCTATCCTGTTCCCCTCTACCTGGTCTTGTTCGGAAAGTCTTATCTGCCTTATATTTAAAATCACGTTTGTTCGATACAAAGACAGATCACAAATAAAAAAAAATATTTTATAATAAATTTCTCATCTATTTGTGTACATATCATGCTCCATTGTTGTTGTTTTTTTATCTTGATGGATTCAAAGCTTTCAATATACCTCAGTGCTTTTCAAACTTTCAATACTGGCGCCCCCTTTTCGATCGCAATTTTTATCGCGCCCCCCTTGCACATTAATAATGTACTGAATGCAATATTAATGCACTTTGACGCTAAAGCTACAATAGGCGATCTTAATTATAAACAATCCAAAGTAGTAACATAAGTATTAAAATGTTTAACTTTTTCATTTTATGATATATATTTAATCACGGAGCAATAATTAATACCATACAATAATAAACTAAACATTTGGCTCTCGAGCAGAAAAAAAAACTTTTTTTGATAAACAGTATAATAATTACAAAGCTGTTCTTTTTTACTTCATTGCTTTTTTTGCATTTGAAATAAAAATTTTGAAAATCTAAATCAATTTGATGCCAACATACTGTAACACAAGTATAAAATGTGAAGATATTACGCACACCTTTGTTATACTACGTAACCTCAGATGGCAGCATAAATCTACTGTAGATAAGAACCTTGTAGGTTAAGAGATATTCTTTCAGCAACAAGTGCAATCGGTCGACTTTCAACTTTGTTGTGATTGTGATCCAGTAAAAGGTAAACTTGGTGTTTTTTGATCATATGAATAAATTAATGTTGATCATATTATATTTTGAATGCTGTATGATAGTAAAATATATTGAATATTTTTTTATTTAGATATGTGTGCGGCCCACCTCAGTTTAGTAAATTTTTACGTAGCCCACCAACCGATTTGGGTTGGGCACCCCTGTTGTAGATCTTTTAGCTACTAAAAAGTGTTTGCAGGTGCACCACGAGGAGGTAGATCAACAACACAGAGTTTTGTATTTTATTTATTTATTTTTTTGAAAATTTACTTTGAATGGAAGAGGAAAAGCATTTTGGCAAAAAGAACTAATGCAGATGTGTTGGTAGCCAAAGACGAAGGAAAAGAATAATAAGAGTTAATTTTGGAGGGATTGTGTTTGATGTTCTTGGCGATGGTTATCCGAAGAATCTGTGAAGCTTAAATTAGGCTTAACGTAGCTGCATTCAAACAAAAAATGAAGATCGAAGTATTTTACACTTTTAAATTTCTTTCAAAATCTGCAGCGTAAAATATATGCTAAGAGAGGATCAGCTGGACTAATGATAACTTGATAAACAAACCCATAACATTTTATAATAGCTCATTACAATTTTACGATGCAGTGCGATTATTTCAGCATAACGTTTCACCATTTTATTACTATAAACTACTATCTATCCTATTTATTACTTACGTTGAAAATTAGTTCTGTTTGATTGGTGACCAGTAATTATAATAAAATAGCATGATCTGTTTATCCTCCAGTTGTTACATGAACCCTAACACAGTGATTGAAAATGATTATGTAATGGATTTAGGTACACATGTGTAGAGTGTACGTACTTACGTACCATCAACCAATGTCATCAAATCAAAAGACGCAGAATTCGGTCATCATGATTTTATTGTTTTTCTTTGTTAATGTACTTGAAGATTGTTTTCCTTTATTTGCTTTCCATCCATCATTTGTTTTGACGACATGGATCAAGAGTGCAATACGTAAGGATCCAAATTTACTTACAAAAGTTAATTACGCGTTATTCAATACTTTGATTGATTACAAATACTTATTTAGTTAGGTTTTATTAGTGCATTTTTTAAAAATTATTCATAATATAAATATTCTTTTGAGTTGAATGTTTTTAGATCTAGTATTTTTAATTCTTTTTCAATGTTTTCTTGCAAAAGTATCGAGATAATACTGAATTGCTTACAAAATAGGAAGAAATCATATATATTATGCTTATTACAGTTTACATATATTTTTTGGGTTATCAATGGTATTGAAGTCAGCATCATATTGCCATAATTTATGTAACAAATGATTTAAAATTCAGTTACTAACAAAAGTATTTTAAAGAAAAATCCACTTTGAGTCATTATTATCAACTTCATTAAAATAAATTAAGGTATCCGACTATACGTTCGGAGCCGTGATTTTAAAAAAGCGCATAAATGGATAATGTTCATAATATTTAGTGTCACTTAGATTAGAATACATGTATAAAACTGTTTTAAGAACATTTTGACAAAAAAGATTTGTTTAAATACAATATTTTGGTAAAAAATTAACTTAGAATAATCTTTTTTTTTCTAAAAGGTTCTCCTTTTGTGAAAAATGCTTCTATTATAATAATAGTTTACCTGCATATCGCTCAGACCTGTCTACAGAGCATCAGCTAAAATTATTTATATATTTAACTTAGAAGTAGGTTTATTCATATTTTAGTACAACAGAAGGGAGCAATTTTAAGAAAAAAACGCCTATAATTATTTCAATTGGTGGGAGCTCTGAAAAAAATGTGAATTTTTCAAATAATTCTAGTTGAGCCTCTGTAGAGAGATCTGAGCTAAATACAGGCAAATATTATTATAACAGAAACATTTTTTACAAAAGGAGAACATTTCGAAAAAAGATTATTCTAAGTTATTTTTTTTGCCAAAATATTGTATTTAAATATTTCTTTTTGTCAAAATGTCCTTAAAATAATTTTATTCGTGTATTCTAATCTGAGTGACACTAAATATCATGAAAATTATCCATTTATGTGCTTTTTTAAAATCACAGTTCCGAATGTATTGGGATACCTTAAGTTTATTTCATTAACATGAAGTTTGGTTAAACGCCATTAAGTTTAAGTTTTATTGCCCTAGAACAATCTGCAGTAAAGATAAATTAAATATATGCATGTTTAAATATTTAATTTTATGTTTCTTACTGTATAAAAATATAGTTCACAAGTATTTTTGCGCATTAGTAAATGAGAATAGAAAATGAGATAAAAGATGACTTTATATAAACCCTGATTTAAAAAATAGATCTCCTCATAAATCAATGGACTAATAAATGTACAAAAATTATAAAAAACACATTTTTTATTTAGTTTATTATTAAAAAGATATTTTATTTCATACAAATATATGGCTTTAAGCTGCATGTTTCTGCATCCTCTTTGCATGGTTCACACTTCTTTAATATCTTTGAGTACTTGCTCATACAAAAAAGCTTCGCCATTTATTCGCCGTCTACATAAACTTTTCGGGAGAAAAGAGAACACATTATGAAAAAGAATATTTAATTTTCTTATATTTTTGACATTAAATACAGTGAAAATAATATTATTCGAATGAAGAACGCATGTCTTTAGAATATATATATATAAATATGGACTTACATAAGAGAATGGAAGATCTATATATAAATAAAATAAAAAATTACTATTTCCTGTATATTTATATTTTAAATAGCAGACATTTTTGAGAAACACTTACAATTAGGAAGAATTTAAAGTTTAATCTTTAGAAGATACACTTTTTACAACAGTAAACGGGTAGTGAATTTTCTGCAACTTTAATTATCACAAAGATTTTCTTGTTCGAAAATTCAAAAATTTTAAAATCCTTGTATTATGGTTTATTTGTACAGTTCATATAAATAACTAAAAAATGCATCAAATAAAGAGATAAAGCTAAACGTGTATCAAAAATAAATTGAAACAATGATATGTAACCTTTTAAATTGCAAATCTAAGAAACATGGATAGGAAGCAATTCATTCAAATAAGTTTTAGAAAACAAGTAAGTGCATTAGGTAATTCCCTTTTGTGAATAGGAATTTTTAATAATTTATATATCTAAGCAATAAAAATATAAACAAAAAAAAATCACAAAACTAATTCCTGTAAGATTATTTCTTTCTCTCTATCTTTCTTTATATGTATATATATATATATATATATATATATATATATATATATATATATATATATATATATATATATATATATATATATATATATAAATATACATATACATAAAATATGTATACATACATATATATATATATATATACATAAAAAATATATATATATAAACATATATATATATACATATATATACATATATATATTAGTTATTCTTACGAAAGATATTAGATTGAAGAAGTAATTTGATCTAAATTACAGCGCATAAAACCTAATTGAAAAATAAGTTAAAATATACTAATGTTTATCTTTTCTATAAAATAAATTCATTCCTCAAAATTATTTTATCATCTTTTGTGACGAAAAACTAATTATGAATACTTTCTGAGCTAATAACTATTGAATTTTGTATTCAAAACCTACAGTTTTATTTATCAAGTTTTATTTAAATTAAAAGAAAGTTAACCATTTTATTTGTAAATAAAATAAAACAAAATCATTTCAGAAATATTATTTGACTTTGCAAAAGATCATAACTTAACTCTTCTTACACTTAATTATTAAAACATAATGTTTAGTTACAAGGAAAATTTTACTCTATACTGTTTAAAAACCGACGCCTGTATTGAAACGAAAGTTTCTCTTAATTTATAGTTAGTTACTTCTTGTCCAGTTCCTATTATTAACTCACTCTCTCCCAACAAATATGTATATATATATATATATATATATATATATATATATATATATATATATATATATATATATATATATATATATATAACTTGTTCAAATTTTTAATCGTTAATAAAATACTTTTAAATCATCTAATTAAGTCAAATACATTTTTTATACTTGTAGTGGATGACACTTGATATTAATACAGTTTTTCCAAACATTAAATCTTCAATGAAATTGAATTAGTTACTGGTTAAAACGCCAACTTAGATTCGTCTTCATTATTGTAACAATGTAACTGCTAAAACAATGGCAAAAGGAGGCGTCGAAAAACCATTTTTCAGTTAAACTAGCCAAAAAGAGTGTGCATTGTTACAACAATGCAGACAAATCATGCTCTTTTTACAATCCCTGCTATTATTTTACTATCTCCCTATACACACACACACACACACGCACGCATATATATATATATATATATATATATATATATATATATATATATATATATATATATATATATATATATATATATATATATATATATTAGCTGCATGGCCCGGCGTTGCTCGGGCTTTCTCTATTTTCATAAATTTCCCCTTCCCTTCACAAAATCAGTACTTCTCTAATACTCTTTTTCAAAATGACTTCCACCCCTCCCTTCCTCCGCTTAGCCCGGCGTTGCTCGGGTTTTAACCGAGTGTATAACTTAAAATTCCCTGTTTCGAAATTTGTTCGCTTCTTTTCTGTCAGATAGGTTTATTTCCGGCGTTGCATGAACATTTTAAAATGCATAACACATTGTCATGGAAATTCCCCTCTCGCTATGATATCTCTCGAGTAAGTGAATAGTGGGCTTTTAAGATTTACTCACTCACTTTGCAACTTTTTTGGACCCGGAAACGAAAATGTACCTTTTTAAAAATAGTTGTATGTTGAGATAAGTAGAATTTTTTTTATAATTACAAAATTTCACAACTGTATTAAATGTTGAATTAAAATTGGGATCATTTTTGAATTGTTCGATACTCGGAAAAAAGTTTCGTACAATTATTTTTATAAATGAAGACGTTATACAAACTTTGAATTTGATAAGTAGATATTAAATATTTAAAATTTGAGTATATTTTAAATGTGTGTGATGCAACAGATTTAAATAAATAAAATACTATACATAATTAAAATTTATTTAAGTAATTCCTAGTTGAATAAAATGTTATTTTGTCTTCTATTTTTTTAAAAATATTAATATTTTTGAGCCACTATAAATAGTATTTAAATTTTAAATTTTTCACCTTGCTTAATGGAAAATATTACTACAACTTTGCATTCAAATGGGAGAATCGATCTTACGTTGAATTCAAAAGACATTTATTGAATGTGAGGACTTCTCTCTGTCTGTCTCTCTCTGTGTTAATATTTAGCTTACAAAATATTTTCACTAAAGTCATTTAAACTAATCAAATTTCGTTTATTCTCACGTTGTGTAAAGAGAAAAGTACACTGAATCCTCGAATTCTGTGTAAGCGACCTTAAATTACCATAACTGAAAACTATATAGCACGATTTAAAAAACAGTGAACATCTTATTCTGAAAAACGGCGTAAATCTATTTTGGTTCAAAATGCATTATTTTTCAGATCAACTGATTCGAGACGTATTCGTTTTTGCAAGGATTTTTATAGAATAATTGATTGTGTTTTGTTCAGCGAATTTTTACTTTAATTAATATCCCGTAGTCCGTAAATATTAAGATTTAAAATTTTGCGAACGTAACATATACTCGAACTTTTCTAAAATCATAAGCAAATAATAAATGTTCTTTTTTCGATTAAAATAGTATAAATTATTAATATCTGGAAGTGTAATACGTTAATATTATTTTTTGTTGTATTTATTTTATGTTAAAATTGTCATCAGCCTCACTATCTGCCTGTTCAAACTTTCGCAGTTCCTGGCGTCTGGCGAAGACAAAACAAAATGCAAAGGTTTGCTTCACACATAAAATATAGATATTTGCTGTTGCGGGCATTTTCGCAGATGGCAGAAATTTTTCCTACTTACTTGACAATTATTGTTATATTTTGGACACTTCACACAATATCTTTATAAATTATAGCCTATGTGTTATTCTGATGTATAAGCTATACTATTGTAAGATTTCATTAAAATCTTTTCAGTTGTTTTTGCGTAAGAGACTGCCAAACATCCTCACAAACATTCACTTTTATAACATATATTCTGATAAATATCTTAATGAAGTCTTCAATCTCGTTAATAAAATACTTACTCTCCACCCATTTAAAGAAAGAATTCACTTAAAAATATTTTTATATTAATTTTTTTCTCTTACATTACAAAGGATCTATCATCTACCTTGTTTGCGTACAAATATTGGTACAAAATATATAGAGCAATGATTCTAAAACATCCTTTAGGATAAAATTGAAAAAAAAAAATATTTAAATTTTTCATATATCTTTAAATAATTACAATCTGAAATATTTATCTTTTCACCAAAAACATTTATGAACTGTTGGAATTAATGCAAGTTACAACTTACCCATTGGAAAATCTGCGAATAAAATGCTAACATTTTACATTTCATTCTCAAAAACATTGGATTTCACAATCAATATTATTTATAAATGTCAATATTATTCATAATCAATATTATTTAACAATTTATAGTTGTTTTCAAAATATTCGTCAAATTGTTGCACCTTAATGCATGCGTAAATATTTATTAAAAAATGTAAAATATAAAAAAAATATAAATTTGGAAAAAAAATATTTCATTTCAAAAATTAATGTTAAATTTCTAAGACACAAATATAATTTAAATTAAAATATTTGCTGAAAATAAGAACGGAAAATTTGTAAAGGACGATGAGTGCTTGGAAGAAAAGGGGAATTTGTGAAACACACAGATGAAATGGCTTAAATATAGGCAGTTACAAATTAAAAGAAAACTTTGAGGTATTACTGTACTGAGTAGTACAAGTTGTATATATATATATATATATATATATATATATATATATATATATATATATATATATATATTAATTTTAATTATTGGCAAAACTCCTCATGCTCCACATTGGCATAACACGAGGCTTACATATTTAGATGGTAACAGCTTTATATAATTTAAAACCAAATTAAATAAAATAACATTTAAGATAAAAATATATAACAAAAAGAAAGAGGGAAGGTACCTAAAAAACTTTAAAAATCTATACAGTAAACAAAAATTTTTAAGACATTATGTCATTTAACCAACAAAGACAAAACCTGCGTGTGTGTGGCCAGGAAATTCCTTAGCATATATTTCAACTCCTTTTTAAAATTTTCTCTTTTACAAAAATATAGGTTACAATACAAGACATGTTCCACAGTTTTAGCATCCTGACCACAAGAACAAATATAAATACCAATTAAATGAGACCTAGACAAATAGCTGTTGAAATTTCCATGTCCTGTAGAAATCTAAAAAAAAATGAAAATCAATGAAGAGTGTTTTACATTTTATTGTCCACAAAGCTTTAGGTGAGGCCAAGAATTCAGGCCGAACAGTTCGTTCCCAAGCTAAATGCTTTCAATGGTACACAGTTTCATATTCAAGACATGTTTTTTGTGATTGAGTCAGAACCATTAAAGGTCTAACTTTACTTACTTCATATTACTATACTTTATGGTGAATGATGCAACCTTGATTTTCATTCCTTACTCATCTCGTCCCTTTTAACCCATGAACATTTGGCTATAACTTCCTCATTAATACAACTTTAAATGTAATTTAGATGTATTTTCGAATTCCCTTCATTTAACCGTACTCTAATACTTCGAATTATAAAGACATTGATCAACTGTCATTTACGCAGTGACACTCAAGAACCATTAAATCAAATTCTGTGAAAAAGTTTAAAACATTATATTTTTTTACATTAAAACAAACAGTTAAATTCCCAAACCATGTATTTCAGTTAAGTTGCAGTTCTTATTCAAGCGAAATCCTTTCCTCTGAGTCATTACAGGAATTGAAAGGCTTACAGGCACAAAAAGAATCCCATTATATTACGTATAAAAATTAAATGTCCTTATTTTGGAGAGTAAGTTTCCAAAACAAGTATTAACCATCACTCTTTTTATTTGATCTTAACTCAAAGACAACAATTCATTTTCGCTCTCAAATCTTTTGTTGCTAAGTAATATGCAGTCAATTTAAAATTTAATATATAAAAACATATTCCTATTAAATCTTCTTTAAAAAATTTGAAGAAGTTAGAGAGTACAACAAATAACTGCACTTCCAGCTTAGCAATGTAATTAATAAGACATTATAATACAATTTTCAATAACGTATAAACACGATTTACATAATATGTCTTTATATAAAATTTGCAATAATTTGTCAAGTAAATGGCTAATTTACCAATTATCAACCAATCAACCCTTAGCAACTGTCTACAATCGTTATTAAATTTTTTTAAAATCATAAACATTATTTGTGACAATGGTTGTGAATGAATTCATTCTAATAATCCAAACATATTCATACCTTTAAGTGCGGGTTCCATCAAATTATTTTTGGTTTTGTGTTCAAAATTCTAAAAGAGGCAATAGAAATTGCATTTATAATACTAATGGAAAATTAGCTGAAGTTTTTAAATTATACCATTCATTTCACGAATCATGATGGAAAACTAAACATTCTAAAAAGACAATATTATCATCATTTACAATAAAATTACTTTTCTTTTCAAACAAAATTCCTGATTCACAAATGTCCCACTGTGCTTAAAGAAATGTTCTTGGACAAATGGTAATGACACTTATAATATTGTACATAAAATGGGGATTGTATTTTTAATTATGTAGATAAATAGAGCATTACAAGTTTTTAGTCCAGGGATTTATTGAAAAATGGTTGTTTTTATTGATCTGAGCAAAATAACAATTCCTTGTTTAATAGAAGTTTGACGAGATGAGAAGAAAAAAATCGAAATGCATAGACTTACGAATCCCATTTCATAAAATGTGAAATATCTTGTACTCAAAAATAGTGTCATTGATTAGTTATATATTCTAAAAGAAAAGAAGAAGGGGAAAAAACTATAAGTAGATAAAAGTGTTTCACACATTCATAAAATATCATAAATTCATTCAACGAAAAATCATCAGCACCTTATCTAATATTTACTCAAATCAGTTATAATGAAACTGAAAAGAATGTTATGCAAAATACACTTATAGCCACCACATAAATATATGTATAACCATTTTTGACATAATACCGTATGGTAAATAATCATATGTGTTAAATAATCAAATTCTTGTCATAAAATATTCATATAAAAGAGAAAAAAGAGTTTTTTGTAAATGTATATTATCTATACATATTGTCGCAAAGCTGGAAACAACGACATGGTTAGGCTGAATTAACAATTGGATTTATTGGTAAAAATCCTCTCGCTAGGTAACATAACATAGAACTATTCCCACCTGGTGAGACTCAGCTTTGATATACAAGTAGAATATTCGAGAAACCTCTAGCACGAAAAGCAAAGAAAGTCCAAGAATCATCCAAATTTTTGACAAATAACATTTTTTAACTAAAATTCCAGCACTTGGATAAATTGAACAAGCTGAGAATCGAACGAGAGATAGATGGATCTGCAGTTCAATGCTCTTCCGACCAAGCAACGGCAAATGCAAGCAATCCTTCTTTATGCGGCATTTTAGTTTCCTCAATAAAAATAACTGCATCTGGCTGACTTTTAGGTTTTTATACTGGAAAGTGTCACGGGTAAGTTATAATCGTCCCTCTTATGCGTTGACTTTTCTGGATGAATGACATCCTGGCTGTAAATGTCTTCTGTATCTATTCGCTTAGTGGGATCATGGCATGGTTTAATACGCATTACATGGACAACGTGTTTCGAGATTTTTTTTCCGGAGACAGGACCAACATCTTTTAACTCATAGGTCACGAATGATAAACGGCGTAATACATAATATGGTCCAAAATATATTCTTAAGGTACCCTAAAATAAGGATTTTTTTTCAAAAAGGGACAACAGGTTTTTTTTTATGATTTTATTTTAAAGGCCATCTTATTAGCTTAATAAAAATACCAAGCTTTTTTCCCCATTCATTTGAAGAAAAACTACAAGTGTTTTAATAAACGAAGATACCATAACTTTACACAAGATGTTAAACTTTAAAATGCGTTTTAATCGACATGTTTTTTTTTTTCGAAAACTTCAAACGGAAACAGTGATGGCTCAAAAGGTTTAAAAATAATTTGCTGAAATTTTCTGTTAATGTTTGGTATAACAGTAGAAGTGTTTTGACCGTCAGATTTATCAATCACTGCTTTATTTCAAAATTTACAGTCCTCTATGTATATATATATATAATCACAGTTTTTAAGCAATTTCATATAGTCACTAAGATAAAGTGCTCTAGTTTTTGTAAAAATTAAAATATCTATTACCCTGAAGGTGATTTCAAACATGAATAACAAAGTAATACACTAAAGTTGAAAAATTGAGAATTTGTTCAAAAAAATTTATGTACAGACCCGTTATGTTACTCGTTTATGTATTTTTTTATACATTTATACCAGTTTTTTCCCCTTTTAATAATAATAACTTTTTTTTCTTTTTTTCAATTTTACGACTTTTTCCTTAAAATATACTTAATCAATCTAAAAATTTAAAAAAAATCCCCATATCTCCTTTTTTTTAAAAGAAAAAAGTGTTTGCAAGTGGTCGAATACCTTAAGATTTTCTCTGAAAGATCGATTTTTGGTACTGTAGATCCCCGGGAGCATAAGATTCCATTCAGTGTTTTGAGCCATATTGTTGATGGTCTGAATCCTGAGCTTTCAAAGTTTGCACTTGGGCCGGATTTCTTGATTCGTCAGTTCTGACAATTATTTTGTCGTAATTGCCATTCACAAAATTAGGAAAGAATGGTAATAGTATTCAAACCATCGTATTATCTTCACAACCATGAAGTAGATAGAAGGGTGTAAAACATGCCGTCTCTTATGAAGAGGTGCTCTCTGTCAGTTCATTTGTTTGAGGATGTGTGATATGATGTTTTCATACGATGATGGACGTTACACAGACTGGTGAGGGTGCACAAAAATCAAAATTTGGAAGCCACTCCCACGATGCGTTATAGTCATTCTAGGAGCTTAAAGTCTCCGAATAAATTTTTCCTTCAAGAACGCTACATCTTCCTTTTAGCGGTCCGTACAGCTTTTGTGACATAATATCTTGTTAAGTAATCTGAGTAAAATGTGATCCAGTTTTTATAAAAGGAATGTATTTGGGAAATCTTTTGAGAATATCCATACAAATGCGGTGCAATACCTAGTGGAACGGGTATCAATTTTTTGGGCACTCTCGACAATGCTTTGCATATGAAACATTTTTTCGGAACATCTCCAGGCAATCATGTCTTTTGCAGATTCTGTCACAGGTTTTCGCGAAGTCATGATATCCTGTGGTGGGTTCATTAAAACAATATCTTAGTAGTAGGTTGGCTCGTACATGTTTGGTAATGACTTATAGCCACATCTTTCCATCTGATTAACTCATTTAAGCGTTTTCTTATCTGTGGAAGAACAGGGTTCATTCTGGTGAGGTCAGAGTCTTTCCTCTGTTATATCTCAACATTCCTGCTCGTAACGAAATTTAGAAATTTGTCTGGTGTTTCATGAATCTTTCACATGATTTCTCTCGAGTGAGTGTCGGCATCCCTTGGCTTTTTACTAATCTTAAAGTTTACTGAAGACTCATATGCTTGAAAACGAAGGGATCATTTTGCCAATTCTTCAAGAAGGATCATGTTGACTCATGAGCTATCACAATGAATGATGCCAGTTACAGTTTTTAAATGTTTTCTGAATATTTAAGCTGATATTTTTGATAGTTACCCTAGAAAGTCATTGCTATTCTTTTGTGGAGTATTTTTTTTCGGCTTTTGTTAAGGTTCTGTAGGCATTTGTTAGAGCTTCATCGATGTTATTTTTAAATTGTACCTGGAATGCTTTAATGTCATGTCCTCTGGCATCTGTATGAATTTATGCTGAAGCCTTTTAATCGTACATTACCTATACTTTTGCAGATGTATGGACTTTCTTTAGGTTCTTAAAAGCTTCCATCTCTTCAGAACCCCAATGAAGCATTGAAACTTTGCATCACCTTTCAACGGCAAATACAAGGGCTAAGTGAGATAACGAAAACCTTACATAAACCTTCGAAACTATGAGCAAAGTTCAACAAAACTCCACACATCATGTACATTTTTGAAGTAGGAAAATTTGTATATGTAGCTTTTTATATCAAGCTAAATGTTTGAGAAAGGAAACTAATTCATTGATTTTAGAGAAAATGCAGTTTAAAACGTGTTGTAATGTTTATATAAAGTGTCTCATTAACTGATGCAAACCATTTAAGTATCAAATAAATGCATTGAATCAAAGGACTTTAAATTATTCAAACATATTAAATTATGATGTATAACACGTACCTGATAAGGATCCTTGGACTAGAACATGAAAAAAATTACTTTCTATTAGTATTAAGTGGAAATGAAAATACGATTTAAAAAAAATAGTTAACAAAAATATTTTTTTATGCATTTAATATTAAGATTCCATGCAAAAAGGATGGTAATTTAAGTTATTGGATATATATTGCTCGTTATTCTTTTTATCATGACGGGATTAAAAGTATTAATTGATAATGTATTCACTAAAATGGGAAAAAGAAAAATCAAAAATGGTCTCACCAAATTTTAATTTTTTCATTGCTAAAAATAAAAGAAAACTACACTAAAGATTGAAACTAATCGATCTATGTATACTTTCAAAACAAAGCATAAAATCAACTTTCTATAAATTTGTTTCTATAATACATTTAATTCGGTAAAAAATGTTTTACAAATTATTACAAATCGTACTGTTTAAAAAACTAAAATACTTTGAATCAATATTTAATATCACAAGTAAATTAAGTTCCGCTCCATGTGTACCTTATATATTTTTAATAAGTACAAAACATTCAGTTCAAAATATTTTGGTATACATTCATGCACAACAAATAATGATTTTCATACTACAAATGTATATATTGAATTGTGTCATAATTTAATTTCAATAAAGCTATGTTGAATATATTGTATGTATCTATCCTCTATGAATAACTGAGTTCATTGAGCTTTCACGAGATAAATAATTCATTAAGTCTTCTGTGAAATGATTTGAATCATGCATATTTTATTTAAGGCAGTCAGTAGGTTAAACTCCTTTTAAAAATCGATTTTGATTTTTTGATATTTCTGAAATCTCCAAATCAAGACCTTTCCAATGATGTAAGATACAAGCCATTAAATGAATGAGAAGTATTTTAAAATAATTTTAAAAAAATAATCAGTTGATTTACCACGCCCATTTTGACAAATAGAAATGTAAATATTGCTTTTTAAAAAATGGGAAAAGTTGCAAAGCCTCGTTTAAGTTTTATTTTTTAATACCCAAATTAACTTTAGATAATTGTATAACTGAAATTGTTAGATTTGCTAAAAACCTTTGGAGGCAATTTCAGATTTTCATGTGGGTTTTAGTAAATGCTATACTTAAAATGTAGGCATTTTTTACTGAAATTTAGGTCTTTTTTTAGTTTAAATTCATTTTAATTAGTTAATTAATGATTACGAAATCTCCGTGTGTTAAAGTAGTGTTAAAAGAAAAAAAATAGAATATATATTTGAAATCAGGTGAGAAATATTTACGTAATGAATCTTCATTTTATAACTGCATAATGGATAATGAAGATAATATACTTAATACAGAATACTTTTACAAGGTAAGATTTTTTATAAAAACTGTTTTCTAAATGTTTTTTTTTAAATTGTATAAATGTACTCTGTTTCTTAAATGCAATTCTGTATACTGAAGTGACATTTTTGAAATATTCCTAAGCAAATACCATAACAAAAAAGGACAATTTTCAATAAATTCATAATAATCATATTTGCTCGCTCAACTGAAAGTTTGTTTCTGAAAAAACCAATTATAATTTATTTAAAAAATTTCACTTCAGTATTAATATAAATGTATAATTAATACATATATTCAAAGTCTTTAGTTTATATGTTTTATAGTTTCTGAGATAAAGGTATGAGATGATTCATCAAATGTGATGTCTGTTGCCTTTGCGAGAAGCTTGTTACATACATAAAAGTACATAAATTTCATGTTTAAAAACATAAAAATAGTTTTATTTTGGCTGTTTTAGAAAATATTTGTCCAGTTTAGAGTAATTTTTGAAGTTTAAAACTTAGAAAATGCATGCAACAACAAAACCTAACGATAACTTTACAAAATCCCTGCGAAAACTTTCAAAATATCGTATATAATCAGGTATTTTTTAAATACCATCTCAAATTCATACAAAAATCATATTGATACATTTTCACATTATATTTATGTTGATTTATGTTCAAATTTGATATATATAAAGCATGAAAGCTAATAATTTTTCAAAAATTGATACATAATTGAGAAAATTGATGTAATACTAGAAATTATCTCGTTAAAAAAACTGAAAAATGCTATTCTGGGCAATTTAAAACATTTTAGCTTACTATTTTATGCAAAATAAATTGCAAAGATGCTAACGTTAAATAAAATGGAAAAAATACATGTTGTAATTCATTATTTTTGTGATTAAGTGGCACCTTATAGTGAAAATTTAATTTTCTCAAAAATAATGTTTTTAAATCTGTATTCATGTTTTTCTCAGAATATAATGAATAGATGTAATGAATTTTTCCAATCATGTTACTTAATTTTCCCAAAATATTTGACTGGAGTCCATATATCGTGACAAAAAATGTCAATTTTTTAAAAAAAAAATCATAGTGATATTTTTATGTTACATAGTTCTGAGAAAACTAAACAATATATTTTAAATATTTGACTCCATTGCAAATATTAATGTTAATTTATTGTTCAGACAAGTTTTTAAGCTTTAATAATTCAAAAGGTTTTCAATAATAGGTAACTAACAACAACTCAGGTATGTAATGCTTTTTGTCGTTGCGAGAAGTTTGTTACATGCATAAAAATACACTAATTTCATATTTCAAAACATAAAAACAGTTTTATTTTTGACATTTTTAGAAATCCTTTGTACAGTTTAGAGAAAATTTCGAATTTTGAAATTTTTAGGGATTGTGTTTGCATGGAAACATACAAATCCATAATTAAATTTTTCTAACGTCGTAAAATCACATATTTCCAAGTCATGACTTTTACATATTGATACATGTTTACATTATATTTATGATGTTATAAGGTTAAATGGCGATATTTATATTGCATTGAAGTTAAAAATTCTTCACAGATTGTTACATAATTTGTGAAAATTGATGCAAAATGCTAAAAAAAATCTCGTTGAACAAAAACTGATAATTACTATAAATATATTTTTTGTTGTAATTGATTATTTTGGTAATTAATTGCCTTTTTACACTTAAAATGCAATTGTCTCAAAATGATTGTTTTCAAAGTGCGTGTACCTTTTTAATAGAAAATAATGAATGAAACTACTGGCAATTTTTGCTGCACATAAATAATATGTATTTGTATATAATGGAGCTACTTTCTTGGAGATTTTCTTAAAATATTTTGCTCAGAAGAGGAGTAATCGTAAAAAATGACAATTTTCTCAAATTTCAAAATTATACTTTTACGATGAATTTTTTTGAAAAAATAAACAATATATTTGAAAAATTTTAGCCCATTATTTAAATAAAAAAGCCTATTTATTATGCAGCAAAATTTGAAGTTTATATATTTAACAAGTTCTGAGAAACAAGTTCCTAAAATGGCTCAATTTAACGTTTTCGGTATAGGGCCTACCGACTAGTCTTAAATGTTATTCCTAAGCCTTAAATTAGAAAGGGAAAAAGTGCATGTTTGTCAAGTGACGTTTCGGAAATAAAACAAGACGATAATGTTAAGGAAAAAGATCAAAAATATATGGTGTGAAAAACGCATAATTGATATAGCCGTTGGAAAGCGGTTTTACGAATTCAGTTGTAGAACTGTAACTTTAAAGGAAAAAAGTCAGATCCATGAGCAAGCATTTATTGAACAACGATAAGTCTTTCAAAGCTGTTATGTAGTAAAATCCATGTATATTATCTATATACACTGAAAAGCCAAAGAAATGGTACTGCGTACACAAATAAAGATATATGGAACCAATCAGAGCACGTTGCTGGGATTGGCAAAGCCTATATAAAGCAACGGGTGTCTGTTATAGTTGTTAGACATGTTACTGCTGCTACAATGGCAGGTAATCGAGATTTAAAAAAGTTTGAACGTGGTGTTATAATCGGGGCACGACAGATGGGACATAGCATCTCCGAAGTAGCGATGAAATTTGGATTTTCAAGTATGACCATTTCACGAGTGTACCGTGAATATCGGGAATCCGGTAAAACATAAAATCTACGATATCGCTGTGGCAGGAAAAAGTACATTCAAGAATGAGAATACGACGAATGACGAGAATCATTAAGAATGACAGACGTGCAACCCTCCCGAAAATTGCTGAATATTTTAATGCTGGTCCATCAACAAGGTCACCGTGCGAACCATTCAACGAAACATCATCGATATGGGCTTTTGGAGCCGAATGCCCATTCGTGTACCCTTGATGACTGCCCAACACAAAGCTTTACGTCTCACCTGGGCAAGCCAATACCAACACTGGATTGTTGGTGACTAGAAACACGTTGCCAGGTCTGACGAGTCTTGTTTCCAATTGAATCGAGCTGATGGACGTGTACGGGTAAGGAGACAGCCTCATGAATCCATGGACCGTACATGTCAACATGGGACAATTTAAGCTGGCGGAGGCTTTGTGATGGTATGGAGCGTCTGTAGTTGGCGTGATATGAGACCCCTGATACGTCTAGATACGATTCTGACAGATGATAGGTACGTAAGCCTTTTGTATGATCACCTGCACTTATTCATGCCCATTGTGCATTCTGAAGGACTCGGAGAACTTCAGCAGGACAATGTGACACTCCACACTCCCAGAATTGCTACATATTGGCTCCAAGAGCACTCTTCTGAATTACACACTTCTGCTGTTCCCCCTCCTTCAAAATCCCTTGCACTTCAAAATCCACAGACGTGAACATTACTGAGCATATCTGAAATGCCTTGCAAAGTGCTGTTCAAAAGAGATCTTCCAATTAATCTTATTGATTTATGGAGATCCCGGCGGGTTTCATGGTGTCAATTACCTACAGCAGCGTTTTTCAAACTGTGGGGCCCCACCCTTGGGGGCTTGATAAATCTGCAAGGGGGGCCCGATCATATTAAAAAGTCGAAACAAAAAAGATTATTTTTTAAAAAAAATATTAATTAATTGAATGTAAGCAAAGTACATTTTAATATGTTAAACAAATAATACAGTCATTTATACAGATATAATACACTTATATATAAATGTATCAGTACTTCTCAGTGTATTTTATAATTAATTTAACAATACTAAGTTAAGAACAAGTTTAATAATTACTAGTTACCCTCATGGGTTTGTCATACCTAATATTATAGGTGGTGTAGAAAAACTAACAATTATCTTTATAATCTAAACAGTTTATAATTAATCCCATAACTGCCGATTAAAAGTTACGCGATTCACTTCCCCATGCCACCCTCCACGTAAGGGATGTATAGTGGGGAAAGGGGAAGAAAAGGAATTAATTTATAAAAATAAGCAAATCCCCTCTGAAATAAGTAAATCCTTCGCAAACACTGCTAAGGTACTTTTATTGCATTCCAAACCTTTCGGAATAATTTTAAGAATATCAATGTACGGCAATTATCGCACTTTGGAAAGACGTATATATACGTCCAGGGAAATTAGCATTTTGTTTGAGCTACTCGTATATATACACCGGTGGCACTTAGGTTAAAGTCGTATTGTGGCTTTAGCGTCAAAGTACGGTATTGTTGTATTCAATACACTGTTATTGTATAGAAGGGAGAGCGAAAAAAATTTTGATGGAATATTGGGTCGCAAACATTGCAAGTTTGAGAAGCACTGACCTCCAGTACTACTTCAAACATTAATCGAATTCATACCACGTCGTGTTGCTGAACTTCTGATCGTTGGGGCTCTACACTACGTTAGGCAGGAGTACCTATTTTTGGGCCTTATGCGTATATAGTAGAAAGTTTTAAAACATCACAATCAACTATTCGTCTCCACCTGGAAAGATCGTTGAATAAGCGAGTTTGGATTTTTTGCTTTCTCAGTTAAATGAATAAAGAAGATTGCATAGACATCTTACTCTCTAGACCTTGGTCCGAACAACTTTACTACCTATCTTTTATTACATTCCGAACCAATTTCTCTAACCATATACAAACATGTAACGGTCATATAACTAAAACATTTTTACGAATGTTGCAATACTCACGATGAAATCTTTTCATTGTATCTGAAAAAAGAAAATGAGATGAATTCAAATCCGCAATAAATTTCCATACATATTTTTCTGATCATTAAATGCTTCGTTCATTAATAATATTTGCTGTAATTGTGCAGAAGTGTATTTCAGTATTCAGTGCATTCCAAAAACAAGATAGAAGTTATAGCATAAAAAAATAATACGATTTTGAATTTTTTTAAGAATAAAATTTAAAAAATAATAATAGTTTACCTTCACCTTAAGGAAGTAATAAATAAAACAATATTAAATGTCAAAAAATAATATAATATAGCACAATGATCTCTTCTCAAATTCGAAGTTATTTTTTTCTGCTTCACTTTCTCTGTACATTCTGCTTCTCTGTGCACTTTTCACTTAATAGAAATTTACACTGTCCCTCCAAATGGTAAGATAAAACATTTTTTTTCGTATTTGAAAATTAAAAGAAGGACATTAAAAATAAACTGCATAGTTTATCCGGGTGGTAGTAAGGTACTCAAAAATACATATGCAATAACCGAAAGCCACGACTTTTGTTTTAAAGAAA
Source organism: Trichonephila clavipes (assembly GCA_019973935.1). NCBI lineage: Eukaryota > Metazoa > Arthropoda > Arachnida > Araneae > Nephilidae > Trichonephila > Trichonephila clavipes. The sequence continues at coordinate 445,446 of BMAU01021240.1, forward strand.
TATAAACTTATATTGTAATGGTAGCAAATACATAAAAAATGGATCTCTCATAACTTAAACTACGTTTTTTGCATGATATTTCATCTTTAATAATGTTTGACAATTTCGTTCTTAATTTTTAGGAGAGATTAGTCATGGTTGGAGAAACCTTTTTTCAGACTAGTTCTGGCGACCCTCAGTCAGATGTATAGAAATGGAGTTGATTTTACTATGAAGCGGTTAGAAGTAAAATGCGTCTCCCTGTGTGATGCAACAACTGTGGGTCAGGTACAACATAAAGAGTGTTTTTTCCAGGTATAGAAGTTTAAATTGGCATTACTTTCCAAGATGAAGACCGATTTAACAGCTGTCAAGGGAGTTTCTCAGTTTGGTTTCGCAATTCATCAAAACGATCATCAAGCAAGGCGTAGATTCATCGAATGAGCCCAAAAGGAGATTGCCGTTGTTCCCGATTTTCATAAGTGAATTTTGTTTAGCGTTGAAGCGCACTTCTGGTTGAATGGCTACGTCAACAAACAAAACTGCCGCATTTGGAGTGAAGCTAATCCACAAGTGTATGTCGAAACATCGTTACATCCAGAAAAACTGACTGTTTGGTGCGCTTTATGGGCTGGTGGAATCCTTATCCAAAAACGATGAAGGCCACAATATTACAGTCAATGGTGATCGGTGTAGAGCCACGATTACTAACTTTTTCATTCCTAAACTGAACAATCATGATATCCAGGAGCTGTGGTTCCAACAAGACGGCTCAACATGTCACACAACTCGTGCCGCAATCGATTTATTGAAATACACGTTTGGTGACCGCCTAATTTCACGTTTTGGACCTGTGAATTGGCCTCCAAGACCTTGTGATTTAACACCGCTAGACTATTTTCTGTTAGGCTATGTAAAGTCATTGGTTTATGCGGATAATCCACAAACGCTTGACCATTTGGAAGACAACATTCGCCGTGTTATTGCCGATATACGGCCACAAATGTTGGAAAAAGTCATCGAAAATTGGACGTCCAGATTGGACTACATCCGAGCCAGCCGTGACAGTCATATGCCAAAAATTATATTTAAATTGTAATGCCACAAGATTATCTTTCGAATAAAAAAAATTCATGTCAATCGAATAATAAATCGTTGTTTTATTGCAGTTTAAAGTTCTATACCTCTAAAAAACACCCTTTATCTGGGTTCCCCTTGATAGACACGTATTTGCTTTTAGGCCTGTATAAAGGTCGTTACTTAAGCTGGAATCATGTAATGGTATCTGGACATTGCTTTTAATTTTGGTTTCAGACGAATTAATTGAGAGCATAGAAATTCAATTCTAGCAATTGGATTACCTTTAAAGTTAGATATATTTCCCTTCAGAACAATTTTTTTGCAATTTTTTCACGACTTATTTACACAATAAATAATGAATTTCTTTCTTTTAGTATGAACTACTCTACTCCGAGAGTTTTCTGTAAGTTATGTTTTACTTATACAAATTTGTGTTGCATTTAGTAAAATCTCTTTTAAGCACATTTCTTCGAAATTTCTTATTCCTGCCTAGGTAATGATATGCGAGAAAATCTACGTTACAACATTGAATACACGCAATATGGTAGATCAATAGAAACTACTTCATGGTTCCTTACAAGTTATTTTTTTATGTATTATTTTTCAGAACGAATACATGTTTGGTACTTACATAATATATTTATATATTTCAATCTACCACATCAACAAATTTTGGCCTTTCAAATTATTATTATCTTCCGAAAATTTAAATTTATATTCCACGTCAATTCCAATATCGTACGTATTAATTAAGTTCTTTGAAACAGAAATTTATTTTCCTATTTCCTTAATTTTTACAAAAATTTTGAAATAAATATGCTTATGACGATAAAAAATGCCCGCTACTTATTTAGGATGTATTTTGCACATCTTTATTTTGATACAATTTTTAACGCTGGTAATTAAAAAAATATATAGGAGCAATTCTTAAAACCGTAATGAAGTTACATTAAACGCGTAACTTACTTTAATAAGTTTTATTCCTTCAGAAAAATTCAACGTAAAGTATTTCTATTTACTAACTCAACTGTCATATTCAAATAATTTTGACTTAAATATGGGAATAAATAATTTCTTAATGATTTCTGTTTTATCTTTAATGATAATGATGATGCACGAAAAGAAAAATTCAACCTTTGATAATAATAAAATTTTTATCTGTTTATTCTAACAAAATATACATACTCATTAAATACAGCAAATATTGGATGTAGATTTTCCTGTGGATTTGTTTTTTTTATTTAATAGTCTTTCTAGACTAATGATACGTTTGGGAATGGTGTAGTAATTAGAATAATTTTTGATCGTTAATACATCTACAGTCCTATTGAACAATTGGAGTTAAGTATCATCATACAAGCACTTTTCTTACGATCCGAGCTATTGTTGATAATGAATGAAACACAGGACAATAATATAAATTTAAGTATTTTTTTCTTTATTTATTTTTTTATTTAAAAACTTCTCAAGCTGTTCAAATATCAATGTAAAACGCTACTTAATCTTTGAAAATATTTAAATATTAGTGTAAAAATGTGTGTGGTAATTTAAAAACAATAATATTATTACTTTTTAAATTTACATAGATATGCATAAACATTTCTACAATATACTAAGTTTTCTTTTTTATGATATTTGAATAATATTTTCAACAAAATGAAACATTATTAAAACAATGTATGCAAGAAATGGAATTTTTTTATAGCCCCTACATATATATATAAAAGAACATTTACAAAAAACTCGTTTCTTATTCTTCTGTGACAGATGGAAAATATTGATAAATATGAATTGAAATACAATCAAATTTGTAAATTCGAATTTACATTATTATTTTAAATATCTAGTATGATATACATTTCTCTATTTTTTAATTTGATCATATTTATTATTTTTGTTAATAAAAGTTTTTGAATAATAATATTTTTCTGCTTTACTTGTTTTCCTCTGTTTCAACTTGGCACATACTTTAATTTTCTACGAATTCTTAATCATTAACAAATAATTTCATTTTTGAGTTAATTTTAAATCAATTAAAAATATGGAATGTAGTTAAATATACTTGTTAACACTAGAAATCTATATCTGTACTTAACGCACATATACATCAAACGTTAGATAACTGCAGTACTTTAATTATAACAGATAAAAAAAAGGAAATACAACACTTCTAGTGTTTTTGTGCAACAAAAACATAATTCTTATAAAATGTTAAAAAATATATGAAATTAATTATTATATTAAAATAATTGCTTTTGCATCGCTGATTTAAATTATTAATATTTACCTGTATTATATAATGTATCTAAAAATACCGAAATAAATTAGTAAGCAAAATATAACTTACACAACCATAATCAATTGTTAAAGTTGCCATTATACAAAATTATGTTATTGATTTAGAACATATTTTTTATTGTTGGAATATGTGTCCCCCGTATAAACTGAAAGCATTTATTTTTGCTAAAAATAAAATCAATTTCAAGTTTCAAAATAGAATTGAAGAACAGAACTTTACAAAAGAGAAAAGTTTGAGCAATATCTTTTTTTTAATTAATTTAATATAACATATAAAAAGTTTTTCTTTCCTTTGACAAAACAAAATATGTTCATAGCCATTTAAATAGTTATTTATTCATCTCTACAGTCAACTTATTATCAAAAGAAATACTGAGAAATAGAAGGCTAAAACTTATATACAATTACAGGAACAGTTAAAGGAATAAAGACACGCATAAAAACACCTTGTATTTTGCAAATTAAAGCTACCGAGCAGTTACACTTGTTTAGAAGCATTACTCTAATCTAATGTCATTTCTTTTTAATCTATTTTTACTTCATCTCTTTCCAGTTATTAAAGGAAAAGTATGTTAATCGTAAAAATCTGTAACTTTAGAATAAAGATAAATGTTTAGCTGATAAAGCGAAATACACACTGGTGTTCAAAATTAAATGTAATTTTATATTTAATCGATTATCTCTAGAATTACTGATTTTAATGAAATTTGATATGTATATAGGGCTGATATAGCGCAAAAAAATAAACATCCAATAGTCAAAATACACACGCACGATCACACAAACACACATGCCTAACACTCATCGATGTTGTAAAGGGTGAAACAGCAGTAGCAGAATATATAAAAAAAGATAGTTATTAGGGGGAATGTGAACCTCATTTTCACAAATAAACATCTCTCACACGGTGATTTTATCTCGGAAATAAGGGAACTTACAATATCTTGCAGCAATTAATCTCACTAGTTCAGAACAACATTGTTTTCAGGCCTTGAATGATTCTCGGTGGGGGTGTTACGAGTTGCAATTGTTCTTCCCAGATCCGCGCAGAAACGCTTTAACTCCCTTATGTCCAGTATAAAGTCATGCTATTAGGCCTGTTTACGTGAAAGAAGGGAACATACCCCCTCGTAACCATTCAGCAACTGCGGCTTCATAACTTCTTAATTCGATGCATGCTACACACCATTATGAGTGTATATTTTAGCTGTTGAATGATTATGTTTTGCATTATATTAGCCCTATTTACATACCCAATTTCATTAATGTCTGCCCAGTAGTGCTAAACATAATTGGCAAAATCTAAAAATTCTCTTAAGTTTGAAAGCCGGTAAGTATATTTAGTGTCTATATCCACCTTTAGTTATATATTTTGGTGTTATTCTTAATCACCTTACTTATATTAAAATGTATCATGAAGTCACGCCATTGGAAAATTTCCGATATAATTTTTTTAAAATCAGTGTCCGTTATTCTCAATTGATTGATTGATTGAATATTAACTTCGCACTTTTTAGCTACACGAGGGCTTTTGGCGAAGAACCGCGTGATTTTGAACAATGGTCAAGTGACGTGGACAACACCTGATCTGGAACCCCCTCTCCTAACTACCGCACCACACCAACGGGAGGACGTTTCGGCTCTCGACAGATTTAACGTGCATCACTGCCCTACACGGCGGGTATTTAGTGGTACTGAGCTCGAACTCGTGACAAGGCAAGCCACGATCTAATACATACACCACTCGGCTACCGCGGTCCCGTTATTCTCAAAGAAAATAAAATGGAATTTTTTTAAACCACGTATAGGAGTAGAAAGCTTAGAACTTTGCCATTTTTTAAAATTTTCTCATTTAATTTGGGACCATGATTTACTTGATCATAATAATTTAGATGGATTTATAAGCTTCAAAAAGTAGTTCAAAATGGCTGTATATTCTTAGATATTTTTAAAATAAATCAAAATAAAAATGTATTATTTAAAAAAAACATGTTTGGTTTTCAATTTTCAATTTTTCTCTTTCGACAAATTCTTTCTTACTAATTATTCTTTATAAGCTTCCTGAAAAAAATGCACTATATCTATAAAATGTTTAATATATATATCTGTAAACTTACTATTCTTAAATAAGTATAATATATAACATTTCAAACTATAATTATTTTATGCCACACTTACCTGGAGCAGCCATATCTATATAACATTTATGATAATTTATATAAGCAAACATATATTTAAAAAACAAATTATTGTAAAATGAGAATAAAATTAAATAATATGTCTATTTAACTCTTTCACGAGCCTTGAGAAGTTTACTTCCCTTCAACATGAACTTATAACGAATCTATACGACACTTTATCACTAATACACTTGGGCGTTTTGGGGGATTGTAAATTTGTGTATATTTCTAACCAGGCTATTGAGCCAAGAGATACATAGACGGAGCGCTAAGAAGATTCAAGTTGAATGTGTGATTAGCTTCTAGCTGATTATCAGGCAGCGATCTACATCCGGAAAGTCTGGAAAGGAGTGAAATAGTAAAAGTCAGGTGATGTTTAAATTCCAATTATAGGATCATAAGAGTAAATATATAATTGAGTTAGTGGAAAGTTAATGAATGCTAGTAATTCAAATTGCGCATATCTCTCGGTCCTCTTATTCCGGTAAACCCGTTCGATATTAAGTTTAATAGCTGATTAGTATCATATTTCGTGATTTAAATCATTAGTAAAGCTCAATTCCATTGACGTAGACATATTGCTTCATATTTGTATTTAGAAGGTTGATAAAAGTGATTCAAGTGAATAAATATTATTTGTTATTGTAAAAATATCGCCTGGTAATTCTTTGCCTCAATTCAATCTTGGTGTCAGGGTTGAACCCAGGGGTGTTCCTCCAATGCCATAGTATACACTTGTGAGATGCGCAAAACCCATTATAATATATTCGTCTTACTATTATAACGATGAGAAAACTAATTATCTCTTCAGTTTTGTGCTACTGCATATAATCCAATGCCTATGACATCTATAAATGGGACAAAAACGATGGTACTAAAGCAGAAGATTCTGTTCCAAAAGCTGCCGTTACATATAACTATGTCAAGTAAGCAGTTGATAGCTTCGGTCAAAAATTAAAAAAAAAGTATTAAATAAGACGATTTGTAAAGTATTGACATCGTATCTTTTATTTTCTTATTGACCTTGCCATCACAAATAGCTTCTAACTGGGGTAAGTGAACAAAAGGAACAGAAGCTTAGACCCAGTGACATTCCGTATAGCATTAGCTCGTCAGCTAATAGACAAATATTCCTCAAGAAAAAAAGAAAAGGATGGCCTGGTAGCTTCCAAAAAAATAAGTGTGAAATTCGGGATGCTGTGTGATTAGCCGGTGTGGGAAATCATATCCCAAAGATGATCTCCAAATGTAGACGGTGCAGGAAATGTAACAGAAAGTGACAAGAAAAGAGGACCCACTACAAGTGTGACGAACGAGATGTCCACTTTTGGATTGCAACATGTTTCTCATATTTTCACGGCAAATATAATCACAATTAAATTAATTTTTTGACCGTGAATAGTTCCCTGAGAAGTATTCTTCCCACCACCGCAGTTTAGATGCAAATATAAAATTTGGGCAAAATAAAATATATTTCTTAAATGTCATTGTTTAACTGTTAATAAAACATAAAAAGACTGCTAGAAATTCAGAAGAGAGATTAATGGCCCACGAAGGGGTTAAAGATGGCTAAAAGATATCAGTGATTTATTTCCTCTAAACCATTTACGTACATTTTTGAACAGATAGGGATAAACACTTTTGATTAATGTTTTCTTGGTTGCTTTACATAAATAAGTTTAATAAAATGTGCCTTTCGCCTTAAATTAAATACAAAAATTGAAAGACTAGGTTTAAGAAAATTTATTGTGCCATTTATTTAAAAAACCGAACGGCCCATGACACCCTTTCATAGATTAAAATGAAAAAAAAAAAGAAAATTTCTGGAATTCTTTATGCTTTATGTAAAAATAAGCTTTCTCTTATTGTTAATATGATTTTTAAGCCTAAGAGACTTGGGGATCATTTACATTTTAAAGATATTCATGCTCAGTTATTAGCATAAGATACCCATTACATATTTTATATCATGACATTCATTCTTTACTTGAACATTTCTAGCACCTAAGACGTAGAGATAATGTTAATATAGGATAAAAACTCATTTTTGATTACTAAAAACAAATTAAAATTGAATAAGAAATTATGCATAAATAACTCCAAGACATGTTTAAGTAATTCAGGAAAGAATACTTCTGAATCATATGCGTTTGTGTTTACAAAACGTTTTGTTTTCTGTTATCTTTCACAAATGCAAAATAATAATAATAATTTTATAATAAGAATTATTTAAGTATGTTCACGCGTTATTATTAAACTTAAATGGGAAATACAGTATTCTCTGTGAAATAAATCTAGCAAAGGAATTTACTAATGCAATGAATATAATTTAACCCGAATTTCCCTTTAAATTCTTCAAAATCTTCGACACCTTACAATATGTATTTTCATTTATAAGCTTTAAATTTAAAGTAACCTTAACGCAATATTATTAGTTTTATTCAGGAACGATAGAATTTTTAATGCATGTATACTACAATTATATAAATGAATATACATATTAAGTTATACTTGAAGTTGTGCCAATTTCACAGGAACTAAATAATTGTTGATTTTACATAATGCGATTACAAGTTTATAAAAATTCTTACTTAGAAGGCTTTCAACTGGAAAAAAGAGGTAAGACATATTTATCAAATATTATTGCTCATACAATGAAATAAATGAAATAATTATCCAATTAGCTTTTTTAGCTCGATATTTTCTTGAATAAAGACTAAGACTCAATTATTCTTGGTTAAATTACTTTCAAAAGGAAAACTATAAATCAATCGTAATTATTAATTAATGCAATCTTTCAATATAAACGATAAACAGCTTTGATGTAAATATTGTTTCAACTCTATTAATTTAGAGCTTTCACTTGCAGAGCATAATATGAGTTGTGATTGATAAGTAAGCTCTCTAACAGTATAAAATAAGGTTCCGGCAAGATAAAATAGTAAAACAGAGGTATCAAAATGAAGAAAATTTACTACTTATACAAATTGTAAACTCCTTTCTAAACTTAGTCCCCACTAACAGCTACAAAATTTCTTTAATATTTCTATCCAGTTTTACATTCCATCCATGAAAAAAGATTCTGGTGGGCTTCGTATTCATTTGCGCATGGCTGCCTGAAATTTGGCATCCTGGATTTATCATTATGACCCAGAAAACGAGAGACAGTTCATGGAATATCGTCATCTTGGTTCTCCGAGTGTCAAGAAATTCAAAACTTTAATGTGATCACAAAAGCCATGCTCACAAAGTTTTGGGATACAAGTGGTGTGCAGTACACGGAATTTCTCACCAAAGGATGGACGGTGAATACCGACAGGTACTATGTAACATTACGATTACTCAAGAAATGCATCCACAGCATCCTACAGGAAAGAAATGCCTTTCGTTTGCATCACGACAATGCAAGACCGTATTTCTGTGCACAAACTGAACACGTCATGGGATAACTGAGATTCACAGTGGTTCCACATCCTTCTTACAGCCCAACTTTCGCGCCGTAGGGCTTTTGGTTGTTCCTAAAATTGAAGGAAACGTTGAATTGTCGACGTTTTCCAGCTGATGTCGAATTTGAGGCAGCAGAGCGCAAATGGACACACAGTCAGACATAATCATTCTACATGGATGGAATGAAGAAACGGATAAAACGATTGTACAAGTGTGTAGTTGTTAGTGATGATTACGTTAAGAAATAATATTACAATATGTAATAAATTTCCTTCATTATGTTATTATTTTACTTTGCTCGTAACTTATTTTATACTATCCAACAAAACCTTACTTATCAATCACCTCTCGTAGTTTCTGTAACATTATGGCTGTTGAATGTGAACTAAAAACTTTTTTCTACAATTTTGGAGGAGCATTAGAAGCTTGGTAGTCTTCTCAATCTGCATAAATAAGGAGCTGTAATATTTTAGAATGTTTTTGATAGAATTATCACACAAATAATCTCTTAAGAATATGTATCTAAACTAAACTCAAACAATTGTTAGTCGTAAACGTACTCTCTGTGTAAAGACATTTATAAATCTTCTTAATAACGTAACATTTTATGTAACTAGTCCAAAATTATTAAACAAAAAATAAATTTAGCTTTCCAAATTCCTTTTTAGTCCTATATGTAAATTTTTTTTTTATAATTTTCTATCGCGATAAACTATTATAAATTAAAATTATATCTATTTGGATATGCTTAACAAATAAAAAATATAAATTTTTAGCGGCTGTTATAATTAATTTATTTAATAAAAAAGAGAAATTCATTACATAATAGCTATTTGTAGAGTTTGTAATAGCAGAAATAAGTATTTTTAAAAATAATATTTTAACGTCAATATTAGAAAGAAATGGTCCTTATATATGTAGGATTTCAAATAAAATAATATAAATATATATAAATATATATCCCCATTCAATGAGGTTACATCTTCTATCAATAGCGGTACATATCGATACATATACCTTCGAATGTAGGGTTTCAATTTCTTGCATGAGTACGGATTAGAGAGATGGCCAATTTGAATAATTTTGTGGTTTTCACGAGATTCATTACAACTTTACAAAATACATTAATTTGTGCAATATTTTTGTTTTTAATGTAGTATTTTGTCACAAAGAAATCCCATACGTGTTTCTATTTTGTGAACCTGCTTCTGTTTTTCTACATAATTAGAAGTGGTTATTATATTACTTTGCATCGACACCCCCCCCCCGTAGCGCAATGCTTCCTCAAATCAAAAGTAGAATCAGTAGATCAGAATCAAAAAGTATAATCTGAAAAGTAGGTTGGAATCAAAAGTAAATGTTCATCACATCCATGTCCTAAAAGCAAAAAAATTGAGACTTAAGAAAACCAAGAGAAAGAGTTGAGAAAGATATCTCGCTTGTTAAATAAAGAAACATTATTTGATCATTGGTTTGTTATTATTACTATATTATCTATGTTTGTATAAACGAAAAATAATTAAAACAATTGTAACGTTGCGAGTAGATAATAAACAAAAATTTGTCACAACCTAATTTTAATATAAAAGTATTATTTATTTGCTTTCAGGTTACTATAAATGAAGCAATAAAGTCCAAGTTAAATGCCAAGCCGGTGCATTCTGTCTATATCACGGGAGATCAATTATTTGTCCGAAAGGAGAAATCACTCGAAACCATGGATTCCAGTCCTCCGACCACACCGGCGTTCATGGTCTCTGGTTCTCCAACGCCACAGGCGTTCAGGGTATCTCCTCTCTTTCTGCTCCAATCTCTATCCTCTACCGTCCAAGACTCTTTTTTTCTGAGCTCTCCTCAAGTTTTCTCCATCCAAGGTTCTCTCCTCCCGTATCCTAAAAAAACCCTTTTAAACACCAGGGGCGGGTCCACAACACGTCCCTCGTCCCTTCTCATTGGCAGGCCACAAAGGTCTACCCTCGGCCTCCCTAGTCCTATTCGTGCTTAATACATAAATAAACTCATGAGCCGTCTGGAAACTAAGGGGAACATATTTCTTGTCTCTCATCTGGACACACTTATACATCACACCACCTTTGTTCTACAAACCCATTCTCTCGACACCGGCTGAGGTGACAGGATTATTTTTAGACAGGCTTCGCCTATTGTCAATGGGTACCGGCCCTCTTTTGACCATTATGACTGCCAGTCTGGGTGTCGGCGTTTTCCTGAGGTCAAACAGAAACCAATGACCCTACGACCACGTGCACTGGTTACTTAAATATGTGGTCTGAGTCATAAAACTTGGTGAGAATAGAAGGGTGGAATTTCACCAAGTAAAGTCATTACAACAATAAAAATACATTTTGTTTTAAATTTTCATTCCAATAAATATTTGTAATGGTTCAAATCTAACATAAGGATATATATTTTGATATGTTGCCTGCGGAATTTTAATGTATTTCTGAAGTGGACCGCAAGGATATTTGAGTTAACTACCCCTAGATTAGACCCGAGAAGCGAAAAAAGTTCAAAAGAATCCACTCGAGGTGGTCAAGAGCCCAGTGATAGCTCTAAATATATTATACGTATAATGAAAGTGAAATATTCTAAAATGCTGGGTATTATTATTCTATTCCATTTATAAATGTTTTTAATGTTTCTTAAAGTAATTGAATAGAAATATTGTATAAGTCTCTTTTTTTAATTTTATGAAAACCCCCGATCAACATAAGAAAACCCTAGACACTCAAACAACTGAAACACTTGTGCATTAAGGGGTCATATACCTTTTAAAATTTCCTGAAAATCGATTTTTTTATTATTATTTTATTTTATAGAGTAAACCTTTCTGAGTGTTCTAAAAGAAACCGCATGCAGATATTCCGAATAGAACGGACGTTATTAAGAAAATAAAAAGAGTAGAAAAGGCGATTTACATATTGTTTACATTTTGGCTCCAGGGTGACAGCTGTCATGTCGCTGGTGACAGCTGCGTTTCTCTGTTTCTAATATTTTCATTCTAATTATTATCAAATGCTTGAATCTAAGCCTCAAATATTAATATTGTTGTTCTGAATATATTAACTACAACTTCTACTAACTTTATAAACTTCTACTTCTACTTTGTTTTGATAAAGTGAATCTTGAATTTATACTCGCTCGTTTTTGATTTTCATACCGTATCTTATTCTAAGATAAGTTTTAGGAAAAGTATTATTTTTGTTATAAACTTGTGAAGGATGAATTCGACTGAATCTGCTAAAAGACCATCTGGTAAACGTCCAAAAAAAGGAAGTTTACTGGTAATATGCATACGAGATGCAAAGCTGTACACAGTGTGGATGAATCACTAAACAACAGTGCATCTGGAAAAAGATTCGGCTGCAAGATGTTCATTCATCTTTTATTGAACATGATGACTGTTTTGATGGCTATAGAGTGTTTGATAAAACTATCATGTTTACAAACATTCAAAACTTTGCTTCTTGCAAAAAAAATGTGGTGGTGATATTAAACTTTCAGAAAAATGGTGTTAGAGGTTTGTCTAGTGTTTTTTCGATTGAATGCAAGAACTGTAAAGACTTGTGTTCGTTTAGAAATTCAAAAATGCTGGAGTAAAAGAAAAAATATTCAGAAATAAACAGACGTTTTGTATACGCAATGAGGACAATTGGACAGGGTCATGCAGCAATGACAACTTTCTGTGGTGTCATGGACTTTCCTCCTCCAGTTGCTGAAAAATCCTATAATAACATTATAAACAAACTACAATTGTGTAGTAAAGAAGTCGCAGAAGCTTCAATGCAAAGTGCAGCTTTGGAAGAGGTAACTTTTGACAAATTCTTCCGATATAATAATTAGTGGAGATGGAACATGGAAAACCCGTGGCTATTCTTCTCGTGTTGGTGTGTGTGCTGTTATAGGAGACAAAACAGGAAAGTGTATTGATGCGGAAGTGATGTCTTCTTTCTGTAAAGGATGTGATTCTTGGAAACGAAGAAAGGGGTCACCTGCTTAAAAAGTGGAAAATTCTTCACGTTAAAGAATGTTTGAAGAACCACAATGGTTCAGCTGGCATGATGGAGACTGTGGGAATGGTTCGTATATTTCAGCGTTCATTAAGTCATCGTTCTGTGAGATATACATCTTACATCGGGGATGGCGATTCCAAAACATTCTCATCTATTACTGCATCCAATCCGTATGGAGAAGATATCACAGTTTCAAAAAATTGAATGTGTTGGACATGTTCAAAAGAATGGGAACTCGTTTACGAAAATTAAAACAAATGAGCTCCAAACTCAGTGATGGGAAGTCGATTGGGGGAAAGGGAAGGTTGACCGACAGAATGATCGACTTAATTACAACGTACTATGGAAATGCAATCCGACAAAAAAAAAACATGCCTGTCAGATATGCGAAAAGCTGTTTGGGCTGTATATTTCCATATACGTTCAAGCAACGAAGAACCATTGCACAGTTTTTTTGTCCCGTAGGTCTAATTCTTGGTGTAAATATCAAAATCAAGTAGTAGAGGCAGTGTGGAAACTTTTAGACACAGTAACAAATTGCCAGTGGCAGTAATGGATGCCATAAAACCTGTGTTTAATGATCTATCACAACCTAAACTTCTACAAAAATGTCTAGGGGTAAAGCCCAAAATAATAATGAATCCATTAACTCATTAATATGGAAATTATGTAAAAACTTTAGGTTGTGGTAGAAAGATTGTTGATATATCTACAAATGAGGCAATTGTCATTTTTAATGATGGCAATCAAGGCAGACTAAAAATTATGCAATCGCTTGGTCTGACTGTTGGTCAATTTGCACATAAATTTGTTACACTTGTAGATATAAAAAGAATTCAGACTGCAGAAGTACATTTAATCTCCGCACAAAAGAAGTACGACAGGCTAAAAGAATGCAATTTAAAACTACTTGTAAGAAATTAACTGAAAAGAGGGAACATCATATGCATGTGGCGAATTTTAGCATTTTAGAATCATAGTAATACACTGCATTCTCATATCACAAATTGTTTAATATTTATAATAAGTAGTTGATAATTAAGGTATTGATTGTTTTTAAGTAATATTTATAAATTTTTAACTTTATTTTGGAGAAATGAATCACTTTGTTGCATTTTGATTATTTTGTAGCTTTTGATATTGTTTCGATGCTTGTACTGCATTGGTATAATATATGTTTTTAGTTATAATAATTTTAATAAATTGAAGTTTATTGACTAAAAAAACTTCACATTAGTTTTAATTTAAGTTTAGTTGTTGTTTGAGTAACCAGAATATCATATATATATAAAACTGTGGTAAACTTTACGTTTGATGTCAATTTTCTCAGAACGTCATTTTTTACTCATTACGCGCATGATATTTTCAAAACCGTGCCATGGAAAATGATAAAATTTTTACTGTAGATTCTGATCATATCTGTACTTAAAATAACGAACCAGTTTGAATTTTTAATGAAAAATTTAAAATTACAAATATAAAATAGCAAAAATTTTTAAAAATTTTAGAGTTAAATTTTAAATTGTTATAGTTTACTAAAATTTTAAATCAGTGTTTCATGCTTCGTCATTTTAAAGATAACACAATTTCCAACACTGAGCAAAAATTTCATCAAAAAATATTGGTAACTTTTTTATAAAGCTGCGCGTAATGCATATCACTTGAAAAGAAAAACAAAAAATTTCTTTTGTAATTATCTAATTAAAAATTTATCCTAATTAGCAGTGTGTTTGTTGGTTATGTTTTAAGTAAAGTAATATCTATTTGTTTATTCCTCCAAAATTTACATTCCAGGAAACAATAATAAAAAAAATTATAGAGCTTTAAAGAGCTCACTATTTTTAACCATTTTCAACTTTTAAAAGGTATGTGACCCCATAATAATATATCCCTCCTACATATATATATATATATATATATATATATATACACACTGCTCAAAACAATTAGGGGAGCAAGCAAAAAAGTGAAGAAAACCGTGTGAGACAGCCACGTATTGGCATGCAATGCATAGTACACGCGTATCAATGCGCAATACAGAAAAAAAGGCGTAAAAAAATTTGGAATTAAGCTTTAATTCTTTCAAAATATGGAAAAAACATGAAAAGATGATTTAGGGCAACAATTTGGTTACATGTAGACGATAAAAAAAGGTACTGTTTAGACATGATGCATGAGTTTTAATAGGGCGTGTGGTCTCCTCGAACAGCTAAGACTGCTGCACACCTGTTTGCCATGGATGCGATGAAGTTATCGATCAGACTTTGGGGAATACTGTTCCACTCCTCAAGAAGTGCAATCTCCAAGTCTCGGACAGTAGCAAGTGGCCTTGGTCGCGCAGCAATGCGTCGTTGGAGCATGTCCCAAACATGCTCGATTGGACTCAGGTCAGGAGAGCACGCTGGCAATTCCATACGCTGTATTGTTTCAGCTTCAAGCATGTTCTCCACCAGACGAGCTCTATGCGGTCGGGCATTATCATCCTGGAAAACAAAGGAACCTCCAATGGCTCCAGCGTAAGGGATGACATGAGGTCGAAGTATCTCGTCTGCATATCTTCGGCCAGTCAAAGTGCCATTCCGAATGATATGCAGGTCAGTACGTCCGCGCTTGCTGATTCCACCCCATACCATCCAACCAGCTCTTCTGTATTGTGACCTTTCACGAACGAATGCGGGGTTATTTCGAGTGCCCCTGTCCCTCCATACAAGAACACGTCGGGTGTCACATTCTAGACTGAATAGAGACTCGTCTGTAAACAGCACTTGGCTCCAATCATGTTGCTCCCAATCTCGATGTTCAGCAGACCATATTCTTCGGGCCACACGGGGGCGTGGGATCAACGGAATGCAGACCATTGGCCTACGTGCATAGAGCCCTCCCTCATGAAGCCGATTACATACTGTTTGGCTGGGCACCCTTCGTCCTGTTGCCAAGAGCAACTGTCTTTGCAGCTGCGTAGCATTCTCTGTTCTGTTTCGACGGGCTTTTAACTGTATATACCGGTCATCAGTTGATGTAGTGGCACGTGGCCGACCTGCCCCTGGTCGACGTCTAACATTTCCTGTTTCTTGTAATCGATTCCACAGCCTTGCAACAACACTTCTGGCGACTCTAAAAGCGTCCGCGACACCACGTTGTGTTTGCCCGGATTCCAGTCTGCCTATAACACGCCCTGCCATGGATTCAGGTAAATCACGTTGTTGAGACATTCTCAAGTAACCTTGTCTCAAAAAAAAATACTGCGCAATCGAATTTCACAGTTACGGCAATAAAACAGACGTTTCTGCAACATCCCGATTTCTGCCCTTATCTCCTTTTTCTGGTTTTTGACGTCATGAACTTTGATTTGCATATAAAGTTTTCTTCTTCCGTTTCCTGGTAGGCTTTACATTATGGATAATTCATTTTATGTTACTTATTGGTATACATCTTCGCTTACTTCTGTTAAAATCATGTGCTCCCCTAATTGTTTTGAGCAGTGTATATATATATATACAGTTTCCCTTTTATATTTCTTCTTAGTTATTCACGACCTCAGTGCTTCTCAATCTTTTAATATTTGTGACTCAATATTCATTCGTAATTTTCTTCGTGCTACCCCCTCCATACAATAACAATGTATTGAACTCAATAATACTGTACATTGACGGTAAATCTACAATACGACTTTAACATTTTAACTGCCACCGGTGTATATAAAAGTCTCGTTCAGCTAAAGTGTCAATTATCCCTGGCGTATATATATATAGAAAATGTCTCAGTAGACGGCTGTCCATAAAAATATTCTAAAGACTTTGGAATGCAATAAAAAACTTTGACAGTATTTGCGAAGGATTTACTTATTTCACATAAGGTTTTACTTATTTATTCCCTTTTTATACCCTTCTAATACACAGTCCAGTCATATTAATGTGACCACTGTCAAAAGCCAGAATAACCATCTTTCGCAGATTGGAAAATAGTCATTTAGGATCCTCAAGGTATTCACTAGGAAGGTATTCACTACGCGCGTGAGGATACATGGCTCGAACAACCCGATCGAGATGGTTCCATAGATTATTGATTGGGTTTAAGTCAGGTGAGTTTTCTGGACACGGAAGAACGATAAACTGATCCTGGTGCTCTTTGAACCACGCACGTACGCTGTCAGTTGTATGACACTCCGCAATGTCCTGCTGGTAGATGCAACCATCCTGAGGAAAAACAACGCGCATAAAGGGGTAGACATGGTCTGAAAGGACAGATACGTACTTCTATTGATCCATCGTGCTTTCCACAATGATGAATAAACACAGAAAATTTAAGGAAAACATTCCCAGACCATAATGCTCCGCCTCCAGCCTGAACCTTGCCAGCAATTGTTGCAGGGTGTTTGCTTAGACGTTTCATGCCGTATTTGCCACCAACCATCCGTCCGATGGAGTATAAAGCGTGATTAATCAGAAAACTCTACCTGTCGCCTCTCATTGATGCCCAGTTGCGGTACCTGTGTGAAAATTCCAGTCTTCGTTGCTGATGAACAGCAGTCAGCATAGGTGCATGAACCAGGCGCCTGCTTCGGAGAACCAGACGCAACAACGATCGCTGAACAGTAGTTTGGGAAGCCACTGTTGGTAGCCCCTTGGTTCATCTGGGTGGTATGTTGCTTAAAGGTAGCACTTCTAGTCTCTCGATCTCATCTCTGCAGCCGTCAGTCACCTCTATCACCTATGGCCCGTGGTACACCACATTTGCCACGCCACTGATTTTGGACGGTTGTTTTGCCATGCACGGTATACTTTAACCACGGTGACACACGAACAGTCCACAAACTTAGCCGTTGAGGGGAATGCTTCCAACCTTTTCCCGAAAGCCAAAAGTTATGCCGTTTTTGGACTTCGGATAACTCTTTACATGTTTGCATTGCGCCAACGATCAGTGTTTTCCGAAGCCCTCACACCCTTTATATACGCTCAATAGCACTGCGATGCCTTCTGTGATTGGTTATTTAACGTCAAAGTCGAAAGTACGTGGTGGTCACATTAATGTGACTGGATTGTAAACATCACATACGCTCGCCTACTTCATAGCATTGGGGAGCGAATTGCGTAACAGTAAATCGACAGTTAAGGGATTAATTATAAAACATAAAAACTTTTAATATAAGAAATAGGTTCTGTAAAAATTTTATATATGACAAGCCCATGAGTTATTGGTAATTATTGAACGTGTTCTTAACCGATTATTGTTAAATTAATTATAAAATGAATTCTGCAGTACTAAAATACATTTGTAAATATAATATTATATCAGTCCAAATTTTTATTTTTACATTTCATTCAGTAAGAATGTATTTTGTTTGCTTACTTTCAGTACATTGTTAAGTTTTTTAAATAATCTTTTGATATCAACTTTTCAATATGCACGCACCCCCTTTTGTAGAGTTATCACGCCCCTTAGTTTGAGAAACGCTGCATTACCTCCATTTTCATGACATATATCATGGATGTTTTATACATTTAGGCAAATTAATCAACTTTCAATGGTATGAATCACGAAAGGAACTGAAGTAACTCCACTATTGGCTACATAAGAATGGACGGAGAACAAGGACTGTTTTAAAGCTGATATAAATGATATTTATTTCTAAAAATATAATAACGCATCTACAGAAATATATATGTATAACTGTGAAGTATTTAATTTGTTTATTATGTATCAGATAAAATATATTTTATTAATAAATCTACTATATATATTTGTATATGTATATATATTGACAACACACACTTTTATGAATAAAAATATACTCACAAGAGAAGGGATCTGAAAAATATAAATAAATTATAAATATCATTAATTTGAATATGTTAAAAAGACTTGGTAGCCTTTGAACTATTTTCTTTCTTTATGTATTCAAATAGTATACTTTAACATTTTATATAATTTTTCTATTAAAAAAATGATACGAGATGATATTTTACACAAATTATTCACACAATTTCTAATATTTAAATTTTTTTAAGAAAATTTGGAATATTTTTTTAAAATCCTACTCTTTCCGTAATTATTAATTTTTTGACCAGAATTTTTTTTGTAATGTTCTTATGGATGTTATAAACTACTTTAGGATCGATTTTACAATAACTTAATTCGTTTTTGAGAAAAAAAAATAAAATGTTGATATACATGCTAAAAATCAAAAGTAACGCCAATACTTCTTACATGTGAATTTTTTTTTAAAAAAACTGTTCAGTTTACAGCAAAATGGATCCCTAATTTTGTTACATACTTTATGTGCAACACACAGGTTAAAAATGGAAGTGATTGGTAAGTAATTGTGGAAGGAGTAGTATTTTGAGTGCACTAATGTTTCGAAAAACACAAATCGAGAAAAATCACTTTAAAATTTATAACAATGAAACAAAATTCTAATAAGCTTAAATAAACTTAAAATACCACTCTAAGATATTAGCTCTACATTTTTCTTTAAAATATAATTGCATTTTCGTATTTTTTCTATCCCCACATTTTTATAAATGCTCAATTTTTAAAAGGCATTTATTGCACACACACACACAAGAAAATTCAAGCAAAATTTTAATTTTTTTTCAGTCACGACAGAAAGTTTAGTTTTTTTCTTCATTATTTATTGAAGTATTACATTTTTATGAAAATTATATCTGGAATAAGAACAAAAATTATGAAATTATTTATATAAAATCTCTTGATTCAAAAATTTTGCATGCACACATTTCACAAAGAAGAAAAATTACATTATTGTATTGCTTCGGAAATATTCTGCTTTATAAATTACACATTATTTTTATAGTTAATATTTCTCTTTATAAAATAGATTTTTTATCATAACGCTTTTTTAGCTTTGTTTTTCTTAAAAGAGGGCGTGGACAAATTGCCTTATTTGTTTTCAAATGAAGTTTTATTCAACTTCTAACTTTCCGACTTGCACAAATGATATATCATTCGAAAGATAATAGTGCAAAAAAATATTAATTAAAAATAAAAAACCCCATAGGTCGGTCATTTTGGGGGTACCAAGTCCTCTTAAATATTAAATAACTGAACTAAAAAAATCGTTGGAATATGCATCTATTAGTGTATCCAGTAGTAATTATTTCAGAAATCATGAATTGTTTCATAACAAATGTAGGAAAAATAACGAACAAAATATTAACTCTAAGTTTTTTGAGTATTTTTAAAGCTTATTTACTGCAACAATATAACACAAATTGGAAATATTCGTGTGGAATATCATGATATAAAAACAAAAATATAAAATAACATCTTTCATGTCTCTTCAAAGTTACTATTGAAAGCAGTTACCATATTAATATGTTAAAAATATTGGAAGTAACATACCATAATATTCGTAGTTCATTTCTAAAAAGAAAACAAGTTTGCATCTTTAAAATGCATTGCTTTAATCATTTAAAATACAAGTTCGTAAAAAATTGCATGTTTCTTAATTGCAGTATAAAAAAAATCTTCCAGGATATTTATCTAAATATATATTCATGGTTAAAGAAAATAATTACATTCATTTTTGTATACATAAATAAATTATACTTATTGCATACGAACTTGAAAAGCAATTTATGAAAATGATCTATTTAAAACACTAAGATATAAATTAAAGTCCCTTATACATTCATTAAAGGGTAAAATCAATGTATATCTCAAATAATTTGTAAGTTTAAGCATCAAATGTAAATGACACTTAAAAAATTCAGAAGTGCTCGTTTGTTCTTAGCCCCTTATCTGAAGCTGACGTACATATTCAGCATGATCAACTAGTGCGTTAAATGACCCAGACGTCTATATCCGTCTTTTCGAAATACGATTGTTTCCATTGCGCTGATATTAGTAAACTTATTCCGATGGTTGAAAATGCAATAAAATGAACTTGACAGTGATTGCGGAAGAAATACTTACCATAAAATCCGGCGTATAACATTCACTTTTAACACACAATTATATGATCAAAATTTTAGGGAGCACGTTATACGCCGGGTATAAAAATGACAGCTTTAAAAATATAAAAAAAAACACACACATAGAAAAAAATTTGATTTCTACTTAGATCGAAGTGTTGTTACTTTGAAAGGAATAACATTTCTTATGAAATTGAAAGGTAATAGTTCTAGAAGTACGCTATTTTTTACTAAAGCTTGGAATAATACCTAGAAAAAAAATATTTCAAAATAAAGGAGCATTGTACATGTACATTTCAGGTAACTTCTTAAAAAAGGGGATTGCGTTATATGGCGAATATACCCATAACTGTGTAAGGGCGGTTATGTGAAAAACACTTGCACTGAGGAAGGAATTGCGTAGAGTTCTTATTCGATGATTAATAGGTTAATCATCATCCGAAAAATATATGCAGTGTTTTAATATTTGAAAAAAATTATATGCTTAGAATATTATGAGCATTACGTTTTTCTTTACATTTTCTTTAAAGAAGTCCAATTACGTGAGTCTGATTTACAATTTAGTGTTTTTAATAAAAATAATCTCATTAGAATTTCACTTAAATGACGTACACATATTACGAAAGAAAATATTCACTGCCCCATTTGACGAATAAACATTATCATGCTTTTTCCATGCTTTTTGGCAATTTTTTAGACACCAATTTAAATATAATTTTCAGGATAACGCATAAATGATTGTTTTGTTAAGCTTACTTTATATCCCCAACTGGTAAATAAATTTCATAATCCATTACAAAAAATATATCTTTAACATCTAATATTCCTAACTGACATTTTCTGAACAAATAGATGATAAGATTGATTAATGTAAACGTTTAAGTTATTTAGTAAAAGTTTTTACATTAAAATTTTTTTTCGACATTTAAGACAAAATACCTGGTGTTTCAAAAGTCCCGCACATCAACCTTTGTGGTTGAGTTTTAAATACAGATGAATTATGTTAACAAACAGAATAAAGGACAAATACTGACCGGTTATCTTTATCGTAACGTGTCAGACTTAGTAAAATAACTGTAAACGTTCAAAATGATGTCCATTTTCCAGGACACACAATTGAACTATTTTTACTAGATTAATTTACACTTTACGAAGAGGGTGACATTTTTCAGATATCTCCAAAGAAAGAAATCCTGAATTGACAAGTCCGCTAAACGAGTTGGCCAAAGTCCTTCGTTGAGACGATCATCGAAAAATTCAGCTAAAACTTCCATACTGTCCCATGATGTGTGCAACATTGCACCGTCTTGCTGCAACCAAGCGTACCTTTCATCACTTTCAGCAAGGATATGAATTCTGTAATGATGTTTATGTAGACGGATGGTATTTTCAATAGACTTTTTTTATAAAGTGGTCTCCACATCTGCCACTTTCGTTTTCATTTTGAACGCTCTATACCCGATCGCTCCCTGTCTTCAATAGACCATGTGTTCCGTAACCGGTATACTAAAAGTATTATCATTGATGCATTTGGTGCTGTTTCACCTGGGTGTTTCTTCTGAAATGCATTTATCACACGGCAATGAAAATTTATAGCAAAATAAAATTCCATGATGGCTATTTGATCTTGGGAAAACATCATGGACCTTCCGTCGTGTCCAACTGACTACAACTGAGAAGTATTTCTAAACCGATGCCTGATACACTTAAAATTTCTTATGAAGGGGTCCGTACTGCCATCTAGTGAAAGAACTCTCAACCAACCATTTTGGTTTTTAATCAACAAAAATTACCATGGGGATGTGCGTGACTTTTGAAACACCCGGTGCATTTTATTTTTATCACACACATATTTTAGAATAAATATTTCCTGACGTCCCTTTTTCGTAAAATGAAAATATTTTATTAGTTAATTTATTTTGAAATACGTGCATCAATTAAAGTTTGTGATTTTATGTTAAAGCTCTGCAATTTTCTTTATATGTTTCATTGGTGATGCAGGGATGGCCAGAGTTCTAGGGGGTAGGTTCAAAGTCTGACTCAAGCGTAGGGGGTTAAAGTCCAAAGTTGTGGACTTAAACCCAGATTTTGCAGGGCGCTTTTATTATTTCCATTAAGCCACGGGTTTTTATTGATTCATTTTTAATTTATTACAAATTCTGAGTCTATTTGTCAACTATTTCGTAATTTTAATCACGCACAACTGAGAACCTGAGAGAAAATATCCTTTGTAAGCATCCATGCCAACGGAAAGACTTTAAGCCGCAAATCATTTACGCCAGGGCGTATCAAGCTGATGGGCACGCCCCTCATGGGGGGCGTGATAACCCTAGAAGGGGAGAGCGAGCATATTGGAAAAGTCGAAAACAAAAGATTAGTAAAAGGAATTATTCATTTAATGGAAGCAAACAAACTAAATACATTCTGACATATAAAACAAAACATTTACACTGATATAATACACGTATAAGTGTATCATAAATGTATCAGTACTGCACAATGTATTTTATAATTAATTTATCAAGAGTAAGTTAAGAACAAACTTAATAACTAACAGTGACCCCACGTGCTTGCCTTACATAACATTGCATGAAAAAAATAACACTTGTCTTGATCTACAGAATAAAAGTTCCGCGATTTTCTCCCCAATACCATCGTTAAGCAGGTATGTAAACATATATGGTGTATTGAAGGGGGGGAAGTGAATAAAAAAGAAAATCCTCTGAAATAAGTAAATCCTATTCAAACATTGTCAAGGTTATTTTATTGTATTTCAAAACCTTGGAAATAATTCTATGGATAGCAGTGAACAGAAAAAAATAGTATTTTTTGAAAGACGCATATTTACGTCCAGGGCAAATAACTCACGGGCTGAGGGAAACATTTATATACGCCGGCAGCACTTAAGAGATTAAAGTCTTCTTGTAGCTTTAGTGTCAAAGTAAAGTAATATCGTATTCAACACCTTGTTATGGTAAGGAGAGAGGCGCAATGTAAATTATGATTGAATCTTGGGCTACAAGTATTGAAAGTTTGAGAAAAACTGATTTAGGCGTATCCAGCCGTCTACACAGTGAATCTTCATTGGATTAAGGTATCAAAACTCAACTCAACAACATCAGGCCTGATCATGATAACTCAGCTATCATGCCTTTATATAGTTTTTGTTAAATAAACAATTTAAAGATATTATTTTCCTTTACATTTTCACAAAAAGAGTTCTAGTACACAGAGCAAGTAGGTTTGAGTCACATTATTGTGAGCTCCTCCTCTCCCTATCAAGGCCGCGGTAGCCGAGTGGTATAGGTATCGGACCGTGGCTTGTTTTGTCACGGGTTCGAGCCCTGTACCACTAAAGACCCGCCGTGTAGGGCAGCGATGCACGTTAAATCTGTCGAGAGCTGAAACGTCATCCCGTTGGTGTGGTGTGGTAGTTAGGAGAGGGGGGTGCCAGCTCAGGTGTCGTCCACGTCACTTGGCCATGGTTCAAAATTACGTGGTCCTTCGTCAAAAGCCCTCGTGTAGCTGAACAGTGCGACGTAAATATTCAAACAATGAATCAATCAACCCCTCTGTAAGCACTTATAATATAAGGACATGCATCAGATGATACAATACATTGTGGTAGGTATAAATGTGATCAATCTGAGGACAAATCCTTCTTTCTTGTGATTGGTAAAACGTGTGGTTTATCTGATTCTCAGAAATTGTATGATTATTGGCTTTTGCACTCAGGATTTAGATATTTCGGAAACAATACCGTTTGTGAGATACTGATGTGATACAGAAGTAATGACGTTCTTGAAATTAAATGGTGCAGAAATTACGGTGAACCACACACAATTGGATTAAGAACCGTAAGTCAATTGCATCAAAATAAGAGGACTGAACGACATGCCATATTTGAAACATTGACGCATGAAACGAAAAAATGATCTATCTGACGCGTGTTTCATACTACAGTTTTGTGAACCTTGTTATCTTTAAGATTCTGGAACAGACGGATTGTGACTGCACCCAGATTGACTAAGTTGCATTAGCAATAAAGGATTTTAAGTTTCGCTTCAAGACAGGAAATTGGCTAATATTGATTAGCAAAGGAGATGTCTTCTCCAATGATTGATGATACCCACTCTATCACATGATGGACGTTCTGTTGCTCAAATAACATAATATGATGGTACTAGAAATTACACATACCTGAGTTCAATACAACTTTTTAGGGGTCATCTTCTTCAATATATTCGTAGTATGCAAATTTCACTATTTAACTTGCCGCTGCTGATGGATGTATTTAGTGTTTTTCCTTATTTATTTATTCATCCAACACCCGTGCCTGGCTTTTTGAACATTTGACGCCAAGCCATCCAGTACAATATATATCCGACGATGCCGTCAGTCGGATATATATTGAATGCAGTGCAATGGAGCAGAGGTCCCCTTTCATTCTGATATGACCACCATACGGAAAGGCCTCGTCTGCAGCAAATCCCACCCAGTGAAGGTATATACACAAAACATCATTTCCGGTGGTTAGGTGAAGGTGGACAACAACCTCGGCTCTCTGCATGTGCATTGGGATTGGATTCACAGAGGCTAGAGTTTCCAATGACTTTTCAAAGCTCTTGGTGTTTTGGGTCATGGCAGTATATTTGTCAATGCATTTGAAAATAATGTTCTTTACTCTTCTGAGGGACAAAGGGATTCAGGTATTTAATCTATATGAATCCAAATACTTGTAGCAATCTTATGCAACTTTATTGACCCACTACCCCACCGTGTAGCCGACACGCGTGCTATAAAATTGGTTTCTCAGGATATGTACCTGGACCTTACTTTGTAATATGACTCAACTCTGTATAATTATAAACACATATTTTATTCCAATTTATTTCTACACAATGAAAATACTGTAATTAAAAAGTTCACTATACCAAGATAGACCAACTTACCGAGATTACTTCGAGAAGAATCTGAAAAAAAATGTTTTAAGAATTAATTTTTATGAAATATTTATGTATAATTGTCTAAAGCTATGCAATGTTAAATAAATATATATCAAATGCCACAATAATTTTTTCTTTAAAAATATTAATTTATTACATTGCATCTAATTTAAGTTGTACTTAACTTTCTATACATACACAGTTGATGTAAACAGTTATTTATGTGTAAGCAGTTAACAGTATGAAAAATAATTTTAGAAAAATTACGTGTAAGCTCTATCTTCCAGCATTAGGAAATAAGTATTTGCTTGCAACCAGAAGAAATCCAAAGAAACAAGATCAGTGCTTTGTATTAGTTACATGAAATGTCATATTTTTTTGTTATTTTTGTCAATATATTTGATAATTTTATACCATATTTATTAATTTACTCGGTACATAATAAAAACATATTTAAATAAATGCGGAAATATTTTTAGTTATCTTTAAGCGTGTCCTTTCACTTTAAAAATGGAATAAACTATCAATGGATCATTTTTGATTAAGCAATCATAAACTTGGTTTCCTAAGCTATTAAATTATATTTTACTTCATTTTTTATGAATCAGAAATCTTTGAAATTATATACTTAATATATTGACTCCCATTATGAATTACTTTCAATAAATTAAACAATTTGTTCCATCTCCTCCCCTTTACCTGTCAATTGATATTTTGAAATAGTTGAAAAAATATTTAATTAAGTCACTTACAGGTATAATCAATTTATGTTACATACAGGAAGTTATTTATATATAAATTTTAAAAATCTAGAATTTCATATTTAGGTTATATATCTATCACAGAGTATTAATTAAAATGATTTCTATATTTCCATTTTTCTTTAGCCTGTAAGTCTGAGGATGAATTAAAATGTATTAGCAAACAATTTAAAGGTAAAATGTAAGTTGAGCAATAAACATATGTTTACCTGATTCAACTATAAAAATGAAATATATTTAGAATTTAGTAGAATTAAATACAAATAGATCAAATGAATAATTATTTATGTACACATAATTATATTTACAACAAAGACAAAATTAGTGCCATGAATTTTCAAAATAAATTTGGGTATGGGTTACCATTAAAGCAAATTTCTTCACAATTTATCCCGGCTTTCGTAACTTAAGTACAATATGAGGATAACTAAAATATATTAGAATAGTCCTGAGAAGTAATTAATATGTATTTATATATAATAGTCATAGCAATAAGTAGTTTCTATCTTAATTATTCATAGTTATCTTAATTCAAAATACTGGTCTTGAATAGAATAACGCGTTCCTACTGTAAGGTATTATGCATATAGTACGTTGGGTTCAGATCACTTCATTTAAAACGTATATATCCTATCAAGCATTTACCTAAGTGTTTTTAAACTGCAATTTTCATTGACTGGTACTGATCTTATTAAGACCAATACAAAGGCTATTTCAGCGAAATCAAGTAAAAATCGTGTTCCAGCCAAACAAAAATTATTTTTTCGCTATTCTTCCCTAAAAACCGGTATTAGTATAAACAATGCATGTTAAGGCTACACTGTATTATTAAGCTGATTCTGTAAGCAAAAAGTCAGTGTTTGACCAGCCATTATTTAACAATATTAAAAAATTAGGAATTT
This sequence comes from Trichonephila clavipes, assembly GCA_019973935.1. Taxonomy (NCBI): domain Eukaryota; kingdom Metazoa; phylum Arthropoda; class Arachnida; order Araneae; family Nephilidae; genus Trichonephila; species Trichonephila clavipes. Next base: position 473,004 of record BMAU01021240.1, read on the forward strand.
TTGAAAATTTTTCACTCTTATAAAATACTCAATTTTTAAAATGTTTTAGTAATTTTAAGTTATTTATGATTCTTAGCTTATTACAAACAATATTTAGTATGGATTTGAAAATCTATTTCCTCTTGTTGATTTTTAATAAGTATTTTTCTAGAAAAACCTGGAAAAAACACGAAAATTTTTAAAATATCAAATTTAGCATTTTTTAGAAAAATAACTAGAGTTCTCAGCTCTAAATTCATACTAACTTTTATAGAACATACATTTGGGAGTATATACAAAAAAATTCAAGGGTCTATCTTGAACAGGAAAAAATCCTTAGGGATTAGGAAACACTTATACCTTCAAAATTAAAAGTCTGAGGAAAACGCATTTAAAGTTTGTAAAGTCATAAAATAAAAACTTATACTCGTAAACCTCTAATTTTTTAATATGTTATTTTCCAATGTATGTTCTACATTAAAACACTATTTTTATTAAATATGACTGAAAATTATATTTTTAATTCGAAATATATTTTTGCATAATATTGATAGCATTTGTTAAAACGTCAGTTTATTCAGATTTATCTTAACCTAATATTTCACAAACGTTTTGAAAGACGAAACATTTATGTACAAAATAATAATGATACTAACTTAAACTAAAAATAGTCAGGTTTGCTCATAAAATTTAATTTTTTTTTCAGTTTTAAATTGGGGCAGTTTAGGAAGTTTTAGCTCTTGTCGTACGACTTTAAAATACTAATACATAGTACTACAATATGTTTAGTATAATGTAGTTTGGTAAACATCAAGGAAATATTCAGTTATATCTGCAGCATTTGAATTCAGAATACTTGTATTCGGACGTCTAATTGCAGAATCAACTGACGACTGATTTTTAGATACATCATTTTCAGTAGTATTACATCTCTTCGAAATATTGTTTCTCACATAAATCCCGAACGCGTTTGCCATGGCATTTTCTCTACAGGAAAAATTAATGATAAAGCTTTTAAGTTAAATAAACTATTTTTAAAGCAAAAATTGGCCATGAAATTAAACCTTACTAATTAATTATGAGAACTCAAAAAACTCGAAACATAATCAAGCAGAAAGGATTTTAGTAATGAAAATTGGAATTAATAACCATTTCAAACTAAAAGTACAAAAATATTTTTAATTAATTCAACTTAAGTGTGAAAAAATGCTTTAAAAGGAAAGCGAAACCAAAACCATAGCTCATAAAACTTCAAATATCTTAAAAACTAATTTGCTGACAAATCTGCAATTTCTTGGCAAGCATCTCAATATATGGGCCACCAAAACATGCAAAAAAATTTTTTTTTTCGGTAAAAATGAAATTTTTAGGGTACTGTGTAGCCTTAAAGAACTTAAAGATCTCATGAAATTAATGCCAGCATATAAATTAAATGAGGTTGTAAGTAATTTCTGTACTAATTAATACATAGTTATAAAAACATAATAAAGAATGGCCAGAAACTTGTAGGATGTTGATTAGAGAAATACTGCATACGTTATCTGTAAATACTATCAACATAATCAATTCCTTTTTTTTAAAGTAAACATTAATAAACCTAGTATCTTCTAAAATAGACATATTCTAAGGATGATTTTATCGGCACAAAATTTTAACATGAATAATGCTTTAATAGCATACTGCACTTATCAGTCTATTTCAAGCCACAAAAGTATAAATGAAATATTTCTGACTTATTTTATATTCGTTATCATTGACTTAAGTACTACGCTCTGGACGATTTATCAAGGAATTAGTACAGATAAATCATTCAAATAATCTATTTAAGGAATAATTGAAAGTGGGAAATATTATATTATAATTCCATTTCAGAAAACGAGTGATAAATTTAAGCCGTTTAAGAAGCTTAATAGTTTATGATAAAAATGAGAACAATTCAACATATATAAGTTTTAATATTCCCATGAATCATCTTATAAATTTTCTTGAAATTATTGATATTTTTGAAGATGACAGAAACGAATGAAAATTGTTCAGTCCTATTTTTCGACCGCTATTAATTACACAGATGGAATAAATTTCTGAGAGATGGAATCAGATGATGGAATATTAAAGGGATAGAAATATCTTCATTTAATAGGTACTTATGTATTATACCATTGACTAATTTCTTCAAATATAAAGATTAAACTAAATACTGAATTATGCAGCAAATATTGGAATACGCTTTTCACAAATGAACGAAAATAATAATAACAATGACAACATTTGGTGACATCTTTTTAGTCGGAATATATATATATATATATATATATATATTATGCTGAGATTTTAAAACAAAATTTTTCTCCAAGCACAATTGTTTTTCCAAATTAAGTGAATAAGGATTTTAATCAACTACTTATAACAGTAAATTATATAAATGTACAATGACTCAAAAATACTTGATAGTATGCAATAGATCTTTAAAAACATGATGTAGTTATCCACTCTTTATTTCAAAACAATTTGAAGTCATTACTGAATTAAATTACATTTATGATTTGAAAACTGTATTTTTCTTTCTTGAGGAACATATAAACTATTTCATATGCTTGGATAGGACAAAAATGATTGAGTGCAGTTATGAGGCCAAAAATATTTTATGTTATTGCAAAATGAATATTATTAAAACATTTTAGAATTTTCATGAAATTAAGACTTAATATTTACAAAAGGAAAGTAATTTTAATTACTATGAGATCAAAATAATGCATAAAAAGTATATATTTAAGACGCTCAGTGGCTCAGTGATAGTGCATCGCAATTGCACGTCACAGGTCTGGGGTTCAAATCCCGATCTGGACATGGTCGACTCAGCTTTCATCCCTTCCGCGGGTTGATAAATGAGTACCAAGCTATCTTGGGAACTTAACGCTAGGTTTTTTGCGCAAGACTGACAACTTGACCGAAACATCTGCACATGCACTCCATCCCCCAAAGCTCCGTTAACTGAGATAGACAGTGTAGGCCTTGACCCACATGGCAGTCACACAACTGAGCTCAATTCAGATATGTATATATGCATGTATTTAAAAAGAAACAAGAACTTAAAGAAATTTAATGTAAAATTTTTAAAAAATGTTTTTAAAATTAAAACTTTTATTTAGTTCTGGGCAAATCCTCTGATATTTTTCTTTGCATGGTATTTTAGCATCACAAAGTCAATAGATTGTTTGATATCGTCCATTTCATTATTTATTTCACCATCGGAATATACGTTTAAATAACTGCGCATACTTTTCATGACGTTTCTCATTTCAGATAATGTGGAAACAAGAGCGACATTACTCATTTAATTTCCATCGTCAGAATCTGAATCCATGATATATTTTGAGCTTATTCAAACTCCAAAATATCTTTGTCTGCCATAATTGGGGTTGTACACACATTACCATCAATGAATTCTTCCGATAATGCAATAGGACAATCCAATACGGCTGGTGTTTTCCGAATTTTATTCATTCTAAGAATGAAATCGTTTCGTGTTAAGCGATTTTCGTTTCGTGTTAAGAGAAAAAAATGCATGGAAATTCATATCAGTTTGTAGGGACCGTTGCATTATTTCGTATTAACCAATATTTCGACTTCAGCGTTTTCGCGTTAACCGTATTTCACTGAATATTTGACTTCATGGAACTGTCTACTACTGTCTTGTAGTTCGATATTTTTCTGTCAATGCTTCCAACCCTTTAAAATCAGCAGTTTGGATTATCCTCCTACAACTTTAGGGAAGTGATTATTTTGGAGGATATTTCAAATCTTTTTCCTAAGATTTCTAGATACAAACTGTAACCATGTTAAAATAATTATCTAAACCAATAAAGATTGCTTTTAATTTTATATATCCACGTCTTATTCCATGTTCTGAAATTCAAATTCAAAAGGGAATATTGGGGGGGGGGAGCGTTCTGCCACATTATTATACAATCTAAATTTCAATCATAAAATAACACAGTAAAAAAAAACTTACAATCTATATATGAGTAAGCTGCTGAAAAAAAAATTTAAAAAAAGAGAGATTAATATAAAATATCCATATTGAGAGAAAAACATATGCAGCTATTTTCAAATTTAAATTAAGAATTAACATTTCGATCGAAGCGTTTAATGTGAGAAAGATCTAAGAAATAACATTAATTTATTATTATTTGGAGCAAGTAAAACGTTCTGATACCTTAGAAGATTTAAAATGATTTTAAACGACTCAATCCTTAGAAAATCAATGATTTAATGTATGGCATTTTATTTTTGAGCTTTACTTTTGAATTAAACTGATTAAAGTACGTAAATGGCAAGAAACTGAAAACTTTTTTGATAAGGTGTGGTATGATGTGTGAGTTAATTTTTATTTTAATATAACTTACTATATTATTAGTTTTCCTTCGTTCTTAAGGTATCCGATTACGTTCGGAACCGTGATTTTTCAAAGTGCATAAATGGATAATTTTCATGATATTTAGTATCACTCAGAGTAGAATACATGCATACAATTGTTTGAAGGACAGTTTGACAAAAAGAATTTATTTAAAAATAATATTTTGGCAAAAATATAAATTAGAAGAGTCTTTTTTTCCAAATGTTTTCCTTTTGTGAAAAATGGTTCTATTATAATAATATTTTGTTTGTATATAGCTCAGGCCTCTATACAGAGGCTCAAATAGAATTTTTGAAATATATAACTTAGAAGTAGGTTTATTCATATTTTACGACAACAGAGGGGAGCAATTTTAAGAAAAAAACGACAATGATTATTTCAATTGGTGGTTGTTCTAGTTGAACCTCTGTAGAGAGGTCTGAGCTACATACAGGAAAAATATTATTATAATCGAACCATTTTTTACTAAAGAAGAACAATTGGAAAAAGGTTATTCTAAGTTAATTTTTTGCCAAAATATTATATTTAAATATTTTTCTTCTGTCAAAATGTCCTTAAAACATTTTTATGCATGTATTCTATTCTGAGTGACACTAAGTATCATGAAAATTATCCATTTATGTGCTTTTTTAAAATCACGGTTCCGAACGTAGACGAATACCTTAAGCATAAACAGCACAAGTTATAATGTTGCTTATAGAACACATGTTAACCTAAGCAACAATATATATTTTTGCATAAATGTGTTTAAGTAAGTCCTAAGTCAGTAAAGTTTATAATACTTCAGCACCCATATATATATATATATATATATATATATATATATATATATATATATATATATATATAATGTCAAAATATATTTATATATATATGTATATATGCATATATATATATATATATAATGTTAAAATATATTTATATATATATATATATACATAAAATATTAAAATATTTATATATATATATATTTATATATATTTAAATTCTAACATTTCTATAATTTCTAATCTTTTCTAGATGCTTATGTCTTGTTTACACTACAATTTGTTTCGCTTTTTTTTTTCTATTTTTTTGCTTTAGCTTATGTTATTAGTGATGATTCTTATTTCTATTATAACAGAGTATATTAACTGTATATATTGTTACGTTGATCTTGGTTAGAGGATTTTATGCAAATCGGTCACAATGTACAAGACAATTCTTTAAGAGCGATGAAATGTTATACATGAAAATTCAATCCTTGAACTACAGGATTCAGCAGCAATATTCACAGAATAAATCTCAGAAGGTTTTCAAGCCTTCAACAGCACTCAGACCAAATAGTGTTTAAAATACATTTATGTAAAAGATTGTTCATAAGCACAGCCGATCTAATTGGTAATCACGGTCAAGAAAAGTTTATTAATCGCTGGTTGAAACGCTACTGACTTGTTGCGGCAAGTACTGCTCTTTTTATAATCCCAGCGAAAACTTCCAGAATTATACACAAGCGTCATTGAGCGTGAAGTTAGTGGATTTCGCCATAAATTTCTAGAAGAACCCAGAGGGTCCCGAACTCGCCAACATGGTCGCCAAAGTCACTAGATTGATGGGCAATATGGTCACCAAATATAGTGCCAACTTTGCTCTATCGCTAAGATCTTGCCATGTTCTCATTGGATCAACATTATAACGTAAAGCAGTGGTTCTCAAACTTTCAATACTTGCGACCCAATATTCAAACATAATTTTCATCGCGCTACCCCTCCATACAATAACAATTTAGTGAAATCAATTATACGATACTTTGATTATAAATCTACAATAGGATTTAAATCTCTTAAGTTCAACCCACACATATAAACGTCTCGCTAAGCTAAAACAATCTTTTTCCCGGACGTATATATGCGTCTGTCAAAAGTACGATCTTTTCTGTGCTTTACGAAGGATGTACTTATATTTCAGAGGTTTTGCTTATTTTTATTCCTCTCCCTCCAATACATCATATAACCACGCCTACGTGGAAAACGGTAGCATAGGAGAGCGAATCGCATAACTTTTAATCGGCAGTTAAAGGGTTCATTATAAACCGCACAAATTATCAAGATAAGTCTTATTTTTTTATAGTCATATAACCACATGGTGGTAATTATTATACTTATTCTTAACTTAGTATTGTTAAATTAATTACGAAATACACTGGCCTCAAAAAGTTAAGGTACAACCGGGTTTTTGTGTCTAATTTGCAAATGAATGAATGTAGAAAAAAAAATTTGGAGGATATGTGCATTAAATAGTTTTTTATTGAATGCGTCATAGAAATTTGTATAAGTGTATTGCAAAAAACGATTTATAACAAAAAAAAAGAAATCTCTGCGGAAAGTTCATTCTTGAAGAAAACAGCACATCACAGTGTTATGTGGTAAAATGGCATAAAAAACAATACAAAAATGGAGTTCTAATAAGGAATGTGTCCACCTAACTTGAATGCATTGGCGGCATCGATTTCCCATGCTGTTTATTAAGATGTCGGACACCGGAATAGGAAGCGAAGACCAGACACAGAGTAAGCCTTGTTTCAGCTCATGTAACGACCTTGGAGGAGGATTTAAAGCAGCAACCTCTCTGCCAAGATAGTCCCAAAGATGTTCTATCGGATTCGGGTCTGGAGATCTAGCTGGCCATTCCATTCGTTCCAAACCGTCATCCTCCAGATACTCCTCAACAATCCCAGCTCGGTGAGGTCGTGCATTATCATCCATCAGAATGAAGTCGGTACCAATAGCAGCAGCCTATGGGCGGACATATGGATCAAGGATCTCATCCCGATATCTAAGACCAGTTACGGTTCCTCCATGGAACACATGCAGGTCAGTGTGGCCACCCAGCGAGATCCCTGCCCAAACCAGGATTCCACCACCTCTATAACTGTGTCTTTCAAGAGTGTTGGATTGATGGTATCTAGTGCGCTGTTCCCTCCAGATCAGTAGACGCCCTGAATCACTCTCCATTGTAAATCTGGACTCGTCTGTGAACTGCACAGAAGCCCATTGTTGCTGCGTCCAAGAAACATGTTCTCTTGCCCAGCATAAGCGGTTCCTTCGCTGTCGTCCGTTGGGGAACGCACACAACTGGTCTTCTTGCATACAGACCTGCATTAATGAAGACGATTTCGCACCGTAGTAGCGGAAATTCTTCTTCCTGATGTTGAAAGTGGTCTGCAACAAGCTGAGGCACAGTAGTGGTTCTTCTCCTTCGTGCCGAAAAAGAGCTGAAAACGGTCTTCTGCAGGTGTTGTAGCTCGTGGTCGGCCTGGATCAGGTCTTCTGGACACAGAATCTTCGGATTGGTATTGATCCCAAAGTCGCTGAACAACACTACGAAACACATTGAGACGTCTAGCAACATCAGCCTGCGACAATCCCATGTCCATCTATCCAACTGCCCGCCACCTTAACAAATTGGGTAAACGACGTCTCTGAGACATTTTCTAAACTCTATTGACTATTGTCACCGAAACTGCCAACAACTGTTGAAAATCAACACAACTTACACACAAAAGTATGAAAGCTTGATATTTGCATATTTTTCTCTCACTCAAAAATATACGTACTTTTCTATAAAATAAAAGTTGTAGCAATCGTTTTTGCATTAATGTTTTTAAAGTTCGTTATTATCATTCATGTAAACTATGCATTTTATTGTTACTGCCATTTTTTTATGGTGAGCTTCGAAAAACATGTTGTACCTTAACTTTTTGAGGCCAGTGTACACTATGCAGTATTGATACTTTTATAAGTGTATTTCATCAGTGTAAAGTGCATTCTATTTTTTACGTCACAATGTATTTTTTTGTTTACTTTCAGTAAACTAGTATTTTTTTTTAAAATAATCTTTTGTTTTTTTCCCCTTTTCAATATTTCTCCCCTTGTAGAGTTATCACAACCCCTAAAGGGGCGCTCCCCACAGTTTGAAAAATGCTGACATAAAGGACGGTCTGGCTTGCGGGAACTACAAATTTAACATAAAATAAATATAACATAGAGTAATATACATGCATTGCACATACAAATACAAAATATCTGCACTATTTATACACAATTTGTAACAATATATATATAGATAGATACAATTATTCAAAATTAAAATGATTCTAAATAATGACAGACATGGAGGCAAGTTGCACTTACTTTCAGGAGTTTCATCTAAAAAAATTATCGCATAAATAGCTTTTATATGTTAAAATAATCAAAAAATCCTAACAATAACAAATTTTCTACTTTTAAAACGTTGATCTTCTGCTGTCGAAGATTTAAACAAAATGAAATTTTTTATTTGTTTATAACTTCACTAATTGTTACATTGACAGATTTTATATACGTTATATTGATTAATGATTTTCATTAATTGCTTCTATTTAGGGAAAAAATGTATTTATTTTTTTCTCTCACTATTTTGAAAGAATTTATTTGCAAAATTTTATTTCTATCTATATTTCTTACATCTTACAGCGAATCGATTATGTGTTACCAGAAACTATATAAAAATTGAAGCAAACTGCGTATTATAAATATTCTATATATATATATATATATATATATATATATATATATATATATATATATATATATATATATATATATATATATATATATATATATATATATATATATATATATATATATATATATACTAGCCGTTACCCACCCGCTTCACTGGGTATTTCACGATGTTGTATATATGTATACTGTTTACATATATATTAATTATGGATATCTGGATTTAAGAATTCGATTGTATTTAAAAATATATTTATAGCTGTTACACTCTCGCCCCTAGATAAAAAAAGAACATAAATTATAATATCTAATTTCTATTTATATCTAAAATAGAAGGAGAAAGATTTTTTTCGCTCACTTAACCTAATAATCAAGTGCATTTCCACCAAAGCAACTTTCAGTGGATCTCTACTCCATAAAGTAAACATGCGTGCTAAATTTCAAGTCTAAATCTAACAGAGCAAAAACGGAATTTTTATCATCAATACCTTGCTCAAGGCATTCTTAGCGGATTCCAATTCAACAAAAGAAGCATGCAAATCAAATTTAATTATTATAGACTTAGCAGTTCAAAAACGGGAATTTTGTCTATCAATACGCCCCAATTACTCTCCCCGCTTCCCCCTGGAGTTGATTTCCGTAAAATCCATTCTTAGTGGAACTCTATTCAACTAAAGAAAAGTGCTCAACAAATTTCAAGTAAATGAGTTAAATTCAAAAAAAGGAATTTTTCTATAACACGCCTTAATCCCTCGCAACCCCACTCCTTTGGGGGTCCATTTACGCAAAAATCTTTGTAAAAGGAACTTTATTCCATGAACGGAAAATACCTTCTAATTTTCAAGCAGGTGTTTCTATTAGTTGAAAAGCGGAAATATTTATCTATTACGCCCCTTAATCCCCTTCAGTGACCCTTCGGGATAAATTTCCCCCAAAACTATTTTGTAGTGGATCTCTACACCATGATAAGAATTCGCTTACCAAATTTTAAGACTGTACGTCTAATAGTTTTAAAATGGAAATAATTATCTATAACGCCCCTTAAGCCCCCGCAACGGCACTTAGGAAACGATTTTCCCAAAACCCATCTTATAAAAGATCTCTACTCAGTGAATGGAATCTGCTTACTCAATTTCGAGATTTTACGTCTAATAGTTTAAAAAAGGAGTTAATTGCCTATAACGCCACTTAATTCTCCACAACGCCACTTGGGAGTCGATTTTCACAAAACCCATTCTGTAGGGGATGTGTACTCTATGAAAGGAATCCGCTTACCAAATTTCAAGACTGTACGTCTAATAGTTTAAAAATAGTAACAATAATGTATAACGCCCCTTAAACCCCCGTAACGCCCCTTGGGGTTTGAACTTTGCAAAATCCGTTCTTAGCTGACGTCTACTCCATGAAGGGAACCTGCCTACTAAATTTCAAGTTTGTAGGTTTAATAGTTTCGGAGATATCGTGATTAGTCAGTCAGTGAGTCGCTTTTCTCCTTTATATATATA